>JAVFBY010299975.1:0-26237 GCA_034781015.1 Tonicella lineata
TCATTCGACAATCATGCCCACTTTCAATAGGCTTCCCACAATTCACTAGATACATAACATATCCAAATTTCGTGGCTCTACGTGATTTCGTTTTGGATATATCGCGGTAACAGACGTACACCCAGCTTTTGCATCCCTGTGCGTTATCAATGCTGTGCATTGGCCGTACATGTTGTTTTAGTAACTTGGTAATGTTCTACATGTAGTTTGAAGAAAGATATTGATTATTTGTATTTTTGTTTATAAACTTGCAGTACTATCATATGTTAGTAATAATAATTGTGGCTTTTAAAAAACGAAAATAAATATGAATCTGCTCTAAGATAAGCTAAACATGTATCAGAGCAGAGATCCTCTTAAGTTAATTGATTGGTGTTTAACTGTGATCAAGGGGTATTTCACTTATATGACGGCATGCCAGCCCTATGGATGGAGGAAACCCTCCATGTCACTGACTCACTGGCAACATCAGCCAGAACAGGACAAAAATGACACCATGACAAATCAGTTTCCTGATGCCCCTTATATTTAACAGTGATAGCAGCAGGGTATCAGGAAGCCCACATTAACCACCCGCAAGGTCTCTGTAAGAATATTGTTAATGCTACATGTATGGTATGAATTTCAACAAAGAAAACAGCAATTCCAAGAAAACCAAGCACATTATGAAAAACACATGCTCAATGAGTAGAAGTTTAAGATCATAACTCTATATTACAGCACTGCAATATTGAAATTGCAAACCTTGGGAAGAAAACCGAGACGTTTCCAAGACAGATTCAATTTTAAACGATGTATTTTTTTTGCCATTGTGACTTAATACAAAATTGGATGAAAGACAAAAGCAAATAGTAGATTTTGGGGCTAGTCCATGTTTCTAACTGGTTAGAAATACGAGTGTTTAATAAGAGAGCGTTCATGCCCTGTCAGCTGTAACAGTTAGGCGATCTCTAGAGCCCAGTCCCAAGGCTTTCGCTTAGAGTTTTCGACAGCTTGCCAACTCATGCATGATTGGCTGGCCTGCTTTGGCTCGGCAGGGTTAATTAAGGGTTGTGCCGCTCTGGGGGCATGTCAACCGAGCTCTGACACGAACAACACACGCGGTGATCTCCCTTACTCAGTCTCAAGCAGGGTATGGATAAAGTCTCGCAAATTATATTGGTGCTTAAAATAGACTAGGCCATACATGAATTCCTACAGTTCCAGTATTAGAATGGTTAATAAATTATCATGAATACAGAATATTAAATTATAATCACAAGTATTTTCCACGATAAATCCCATTATTGGCACTGGACGTAGATTAATTTAAACCTGATAAATCATCTAATATTCTAGATGAACTGTCTGAGAAATTTTTTAACAGCTCAGAAGCTGGAGTTGTTAGGCATACAGGGCTTTAGCTAGGCCCGATTTAGGGTCGAAGACAGGCCCCTTTGAAAAAAATCAGAAGTGCTGATTACAACAAGTCTTCATTTTTTTTCCTCGGGTTGTGATGTATACCTGTACTGCTGTACATGTATTTAAGTCATTTAACCTTTTTCACAAATTACATTAGGGCCTCTACCCCAAAAATCCTAGCTGAAATCCTGCCATAATGATAGCTACATGTAACATTTACATCTTAAGAAGACCATAGCTGTTAATACATATTTATTATATAGATTCAGTGTTTCCAATAATACTATAATGGTTATGAGTTAGACTAAATGTATAAATATATGTGAATAAATATGGGATATAAATGGTAAGTTATAGTCTCTCATGCAGTAATCAATCTGTTAGAGGTGTAAGAAAAATCCTTTAATCTCATCAATTGGGTTAGTCTGATGGGTAGTTAATATGTCTGGGTTATACTATCAGCTCCCGCAAAGCATGTCATGCAGTTGGTATATAACTGAACACATGTTATTGTTAAAACAACTCAGCATCAGTATAACATACATGAGTAACAAACGGTTTAGTATTTAATAATAACTATTTGAAGGCATTATTCAGCACAGGAATCCAGATCTGAAAGTCCAAGGAAGAAGTCAAGTTAGAAATGAAACATGCTAGGAGAGTAGAAAGGTTGGTCAGTAAGGCTATGTTAGGGTGTTTAGGATTAAACATTCCCAAATTAAAACTGTATACCTTTACTGACAATATGTATGGTGACCAGTTCAGACAGGTGTTAACACACTAACGAGTTTCAGAACTGTCAGTTTTTCACGCTGCCATGGCTGAAAGGGACAGGAGAGAAAGCACTGAAATAAAACAAAGAGTACAACAACTTAAAAAAAAAAACAAGATAAAGACAAATAATAAAATATAGAGAAGTTATTCAGAAAATAAATAAAAATTAATACAAATAATACAGAAATTCTAAAATAAATATTGAAAAAGTGAAATCAAATTTGTCATTATTTAAGATTGCATGTACATGTGCCCCAAAGAACAAATACAGATCTATCAGAGATTGTATGAAGACTTTCTGTTTGAGTAGCCTAAATGTGATAATGTGCATAATAATATAATAACCATAACAAATGTTTTTGTTTTTATTTTATTATCAAACATGAATGTGGGATAAAGTCACAAATAGTTACTGTCATGGCATATAATACATACACACTAATTCATATACTTTGATAAACATATGAGCAAACTAATAAGCTAGGTGACAGGGAATTAAAACAGTTTTATCCATCAAACTGCTGAAAGTGTTTATTCTAATTAGCATCTATTGCCTAATAGCCTGTGAACATATTCACACCTTGTGACCCACATACACCTGTCCAGTCTAAGCTATAAAATGTACCAAATACTACATTGAGAGAGGGAGACTCTGCAATAAACCTACCATCTGCTAGGAATATTCTACCTTTTTCTAACAGATTACCTATGTCTAATAAGATATCAAAGGCTGCTAATTACAGGTAGTCTGAAGCCTATAGAGTGAATGAACAGTTGCTGACCTAATAGTCCTCTTTGTGGGGAGAGAGGGCCATAAGGGTACAATTATAACCCCTCAACATCTGGTATATGTACCGCTAAATAAGCCCACAATTAGAACCCTAAACATAACATCGGGATAATCTGCAGTCTATGTTAAAAAATGAACACCAGATGGACACAACACATTCTTACAAAAGCTAATACAAAAATGGTGTTTATATATACATAATTTCTAGAACAAAAGATGCTACTTTAGAGCCTGTGAGTCAGTGCTTTAACATAGAGACTGATTGGGAGCCTTTCCTTTCGTGAAATTGGGGTCACTTTGTAGTAGCTAGCCAAAGGTCCTGGGGGTGAATCCCCAGTGCAGGCAAAATTTTCTTTCTCCTTATTTACAAAATATATACCCATATGATCATTAGATTCAAAATAGTTTCTAAAACTAAGTGATGATTCTTGAACAAATCCAACAAATACTTGTTATAAAAGAAGTGACTGTGATAAATCAGAAATATTTCCCTGAAGTGTTGTAGATGTGTGGGTGATAAAGACAGTTGGTCTAGTCTGGATTTTGTGCATGTACAGGCATTTTATCTAAATATGTGAACACGTATAGTAGTAGGCGCCGCCCTACTTAATAAATTCCATAAACAAGTTTCCTATTTATGTTTCATTTTATGACAATCATACATAAACTTGTTACCAAATACATAAACATCTCTTGGGGGAAAATAGCCATCTTTACAAGAGAGTAAATAAAAATTCCCATCAAACATTATTTCAAGTTAGAAGTATATTCCTGATCCATGTAAGTTACATGCGGAGGAAACAATTATACTGGTGTTAAAAAAGATGTAACTAAAAACCTTGTATATATATATGTATATGAAGAATGCCCCACTTAGGGGTTACATAACCTTAACCTCAAGTGGGGGCAATTGTCACAGGGGCATTGCTCAGCTTGTTTCTCCACTATTATGGAATTAAATCAGAAAATGGAAAATCAATATGGCTAATGCTATCTGGGAAGATTCCAGTAGAAGAGAAGTTTAGCAGGACACTGGGTAATTGGTCCTAAGAGACTAGCCCACACTTAACACAAAACAACCAATCACCATTTAAACATAATCTACTATCACACACATCATAACTGGCATTAACACATTATACTACAATCATACCGGCTATTCAATCAAAGTATATCTTACCTAACAATACTCTATATTCTAGTTTTATGCATGGAAATGGTGTTTTTCCCATGTAATAAACAGTTATAATTTCTCCATGTAGAATAATATTTATTATTTTAATTTAATCGGATTTAAGTCTTTCTGAAATTGCAGTAGGTATCCTCAATTTATATAATTTAAAAAAAAAAATATCTATCATTATGGCCTTTAGAAATTAGTACATTCTTAAAAGAACCATTTCTTTCAATTAGTTATATATTGTCACGTAAAGTAGGCTTACCTAATAGACTGAAAACATCTATGTGCACATGTATAACTTAGCAAGTCTTAAAGTGACAAAACTCAAAGCATAAAGTGTATTTGAGGCCCATATAAGCGGTTTGGGTTGGAGTGTGATTTGTTTTATTGGCAGTAAGCAGGAACTGGTGCAGTAGGAATGTTTTATCTGAGGGAGATGGCAGTCTGTGTATAGCTGTGTCTCGGTTAGAATTCAAGTGATTGAAGATGAGCAGAGAACAAACAGTGTCAGCCTGTGTATCAACCCATCTATGGATACACCACAGTTTGATCAGCCAGTCTCCGTCATCAGAGATCAGGGCAAAACGTGAACAGAAAATTCTTAACAAGTCCCGTCTTAGGAGTGCGACATGTAACCATGCTGCTTGAACTAGCGACAACGATCCTGTGTGGACACAAACAAACAATCACCTTCAGCTAGGGACTCAAGATAAATCTCTTACCAACCCATATCTCCACCTCCACAAATCATATCTCACATTTTACTAGACAGAGAATTTATGGCTGCCTATCACACCACATCTCAAAGCTTCTTGTTTTCTTTTCTACATGCATGGAGACTACACTGCATGTCATTGAACAGTGTTTAGAAGCATGTAAGAAATTAAAGTAGAATCCAATATCCACACAACATGGATTTGGTGCACAACCATTTGTCCACAATTTTTTTTTTTTACATATTATTATAATGTATGTGTAAGTATGAATTTCTGCTGAACATACATATACAATTTACAGTAGGAGACTTGGCTGGTATAATCACTGCTTTTATGGGTGGCTTGTCAGATGATATTTAATGCTGACGCAGGCACACACCCTCCAGTGACGTCAGTGTGAGCTAACTATAGAAATACGCTGCTGTTCAAACCAATACTGATTTCTGTATTATTAGTTTGTGTTCACCCCCAATTAAACAAGGGGGAGAGGATTACATGTAGCTCTAACCTTTGGTATACAATACTGGGGAAAGTATAATAGAAGAAAATGTAATAAAATATATATATATATATACATGTATCTGTTCAATTCCTCAGTTTGCTGTCAAGGAAACATGTTGAATCATTCAATTTAAAAGAAGTCCATATACAAATGTACATGCAGGAGGATTTGGGTGAAAATTACTATAGGTACGTTTATTTCTGTGTAGAGATAACAGTTATTATAATCAGCATAGTTATATTTAAGCTGTATTCTCAATAAAGCTAAAGGTAGCAGGCCTGGCACATGTTTTGTGTTACAGAACTAAAGTGTAGCAGGCCAGTCACATGTTTTAAAACATTTGAAATTCAGTCTTCTTTCCAAAGCACTGGGACTGGAATAATTAGCCTATAACTGTATGTATTGAGTGAGCAGACCAGCTGTTTACTCTCCTTGTCTCATTGTGTGGAGCAAGACTCCAGGGCACAATAATAACTCTATACAGAAAACCATACCAATTAGATTATCAAATATAATGCTTTGTAAATGCAATGGTTTGCACCTTACTGGCGACAAAACACCTCAGCAATACTGAAAAACCACTTGAATAGGGATTACTGCTATATGTGTGACCCGTCAGAATGAGCCTGGAGTCTACACCTACTATCTGTCCATCTGACAACTACAGTGTAATAGTGGTTGGGAGGGGGCTGAAACTGTGTTGTGGAAACAGCCGGCCTGAGTGACCAGCTGAACAAAAAGAAAGAGCTATAGTTCGAGAGATAGAGAAGTAGAATGTTGATGTTGACTGGCTGATAACACCAGCCATACTGCCATTGTACGCTTCATCCTCCATAATTAATACAGGACTCTAGTGTTGCCATGGAGACAATTACTCACATGGCAGTGGCCAAATTAAAAGCTATTATTTTGTGAAGGGGAAACATTTCAATTTCTCGTGAAGAGTCCTAAATTACTTAAAAGCCAGTCGTTGGTGCTGAGGGTGTGTACAATCAGTGACCAGATTTCTACATTCTCACGCATATTGTTGTAGGGAGAAGCTCAAAAGAGGGTAACTAGTCTCTTGTGTGGGACTCCATTAGAGAGGTTAGTCAGTTCAATTAGACCGTTTTCTCTGTCCTCGTTACACATTCAATCCACCACTACCCTAATACGCATACAAGAGAAAACAGTTGTGCATTTATCAGAGTGAGGATAAAGAGCTGAGCGGATAGCATATAGAACAAACTAGCCGGTGATAAATAATGATAGAGAGTAAAGGACAGCAATGGAAACACAATCCACTGAAACTAGAGCCTTCATCTACAATTTCTCCTCTACCCCAATTTACACATTCTACTTTAAACTTTTTCCCCAGTAATTATACTTCTGGACGAGTCAATAAGAAGATCGTGTGAACACATACATAGTATAGCCTAACTGCTATTTTCTTGTCGTTTCAAGAAAACCAGCCTAGTTGACCATGTAAGGATGCTAATAATTGCTGTTCCCACAAATAGCTAAGCTGCCACAGGGCACACAGGCATCCAGTCTATCATACAGGGAATGTTTGGGGAACCAAGGCTGACCAAAGTGGCGGTCAGAACTGTTTGAACTGACTGTGGGCCACAAAGCATATTGTCTGCCTTCACTGGAGACATGTGAAGAGAAACCAAGGCGGAGAAGCCCTACATCTTCCAAGAGAACGCTCTAAAGCCGTTACTGAGAGACCTGTCTTCTGACTGGGGAAGCCAAATCCCTCGGGGTAACCTTCCTATCACAACGGGGCTTCAGCTTCCCTACCATCAAAGACAGAATGTGCTAGCAGGTCAGTCTGCTTGAAAGACTGGAGTATTATATGTGGAAGTGTAGGATCTGTCCTAACCTAATATCAGCTCTGATTCCATTACTCTGCCACTCAGATAAAACTCAGTAAATGGACAGTCGGAGGAATTTTACTCTTCATCGCCTGTATTCATTAAATTCTAAACTGCAGTAATACCAAGCAGAGCCCATAGCAAAATAAAACGGCTGACCTATTAAATTAAATTTACATTGATATTAAAATCTCAAAAAATCCAAATCACCAAAGTGTTAAACAATTAGAACATTAGACCTGAGAAATAAAATACCCATTAATAGCAAATGCATACAGCACTGTTACATAATTCCAGAATTTTCAAAAAGAAACATTTTGGATATTGTAATGGACTTTTCCAGATAACTGAACAAGAAAAGAGTTGGTGATGGCAGCAAATTAATAACATCAGCCTTCAAATTAAGAAATATCACAGAGAGGAACTCAAGCTAGAATGGACATGGAACAAGTAATGGATATTAGTTCTGGTTGTTATAGAGCTGCCTCCATGTCTAATTGTGCCAATATTAACCTGCCTTTCATGGCTACCGTCATCAACATAATAATCTCATTAAGGCAGAGCTCAGGTAGGCAAAGCTGACCAGTTGAGTTGAGCTCAAGCTGAAGGGATTCAATGAAGCAGACAGCCTCTATTGTTCTGGGCTAGGTGTGGAGCACGCGCCTCAGGGTAACATGGTGGCTACGCCTTCCAGGTACGCTACATTATTAAATAGCGACCTGAGTCAGACTTATACATGTTGACAATCTGTCAAACTATTAGCATGCCTAACTCTGGAAAGCAATTGGAAAGTATATTCCTCAATCAGTCAGACAGGATTCCTAACAGAAACAACCATCTTATATGCTAACTCCAGTATTATCTTATCATCTGAACACATGCACCAACATATATAAGTAACTCAAAATAAATCTAACATTTGAAACACAATAAAAAATACAGTGTTAATCAGAGCACTATATTATGACTCCTGAAAAGTAGTATTGAAAATGTGAAATTCAAAGGGTACTTAATTAATAGTCAGATTTAGGCAGCAATACTATCCTGTACTATTATTTATCCTGACAACAAACAGTTCTTTATAACAAATTGGCTGCGAAAAAGCATCTAAATAAACAGTTTGGATTACATGTATCTGGTAGATTATTTTCCAGTGTAATCTTTTATACAACGATAAAAGTCTTGGTTTTACCTAAATTTTAAAAATATATAAACAAAGAAACCAAGCCGGTGAAAACAGTAACTACGCAAATGGTACAAGAGCAAGACTAACAACACTACATCTACTATCTTGAGTTTAGCAATGAAATCCCAGGTGAAGTCGAGTTAAGACTAAAGAGCCCAGTTTACCATGTTACATAAGGAATTAGCCTTAAGTGTATAGAAATCAATGTTGGCATATTGTTAGTGTTTTATTCTGACAGGTGTGAGTGTAGTGGGGATATATTACACCTGATCTGTTCAGATTAACACCAGACTGTTAACCTCTATAGGAATATTGATGAAATGATTGATCTGGATGGGAGAACTGTTAGTCAATTAGAAGCACCCATTCACAAAGCCTCATAGTCATTGATTTCTTGTAATCTAGTCAGACAGACAATGCTCGGTCAATTCCCTGGCTTGCCACAAATAAAAACATGACCAAAATAAGGCCACTGTTCTAATTTAGTCACTTCAGAGTGTTGTGTGTGATGAATGGACATACTGACCAGATAGACCAAATGGGACATCATACAATCCAGACACATTACCTTCACGGAGAAATCAGGAGTAATGGAGCTAAAAGCTACAATGGGATTTACCTACTGAAACTATAAACTAACACTGATAAAGGCAGGGGCTGGCAAGATCAAGTTGAATTTATTAAGAAGATATCATGTGGATGGTCAGTTTTTGCAAAATTAATTTTTTCTGAACAGTTCAAGAGATTCTTAATTTCTAAGCGAAAACCCTGTACGGTCTGTCTAGTGTGAAATCTTTTCAAAACAAAAGGAAACTATTATTTCATTTCATCTAGGCCTGGCTTATATTGTTAAGTCATCTTTCAATATAATTGTTTGGATTATTAAGACTTCCAAAAATAACATTCAGAAGTGTATTGTAAATTGCAATCTTTTACAGTGACTGGAAATTAAATTTGAACAATGTTACTTTAACCAGACACAAAGAAACGCCTTAACGAATTGATGCCTTGTGATGATAAATGAGGTGACCTTTAACCCCTTAAAATGTGATATGGCCACAATGAGGCCATAACATATCACTTACTTCAGGTTAAAGGGAAGATTACAGAGCACTTATGACCTAACTTTGTGTTAATAAGGAATTTCAAAAGGTGGGTTTTCCGTGTGTTTACCATGTGTTAAAAGCTGTGTGAACAGAGTAAACTGCAAGTCTAAACTAGACAGTTTTAGTTAACAACACAGAAATGAGAGGAAACGAGCCAAAGAAAGCCTTCACAATTTTTCTGTAGCAAAGCAGTTAAAACTACTCTCATAACTTTTACAGTTAAATTAACATTAACAAAAATGTTCAGTCAAAGAAAAAAAAAACCTGAAATAGTCTTTCGTTTTTTTAAAAAACTAAATGGGCTAAGAATGAGAAGAAAAAAAACTAATAGTATTTTTTTTTATTAATACATAACAGGTGGCTAAAATTGAGTAGGACATTACAACTGTGTATGATTCAGAACAGAGGTGTAGGGTTGTATCATTCACTGCAAGGATCACAGTGCCACACACACATTTATTTTTATGAATGAATCAAATGTAAACAGCAACACATGTATGTATCCCCATATATACATATGTATACTGTTTATTGTTACTCAGCGAATTGGCTAACTCCTATATGTGAATGTGCTTGTGCTGTTTTATTAAATCAACATAATAAGAGGGTTGTGTAACACAGTTTGTTTCTACTACATGTTCTAATTTGGTTGGGTATAGCTTGGCTGCGGTGTTCTGTCTTACAAACAACCCAATCCCTTTCCCTTTCCTGTGTTATTATGTAACTGTATGAGGTGTACAGGACAAACGCAGACCCGCAAAGACTATAGAGCACAAGAAAAGGCCCTATGTCTGATAAATATCAACTAGGAAGAATGGCTAATTGTGAAGGGGGGGCTTAATGAAGTACTACTGTACTTAATTGTTCAATTCATTATCACACCTTTACTGTAAATAGCCACCAGACAAATTTAATTAACAAGGGTCGTAACCTTTTTATAAAAATAAAACACAAACAAAATGTATACATTTACAAATGCATCTATGGATAAAATTTGGATATCAAAAATGTGGGAAATAACTTTAAAATCAGAGTTACTATATTCCTATATCAGATAAATTTTATATTGCATAAATAAACGCCCCAGTTTATTATCTATGAAAGAAAAAAAAAATTCAAATCCTACTATATTACTATAAGTGCATTTAGGTAAAAATAGACCT
The DNA here is from genome assembly GCA_034781015.1 of Tonicella lineata. Classification (NCBI taxonomy): domain Eukaryota; kingdom Metazoa; phylum Mollusca; class Polyplacophora; order Chitonida; family Mopaliidae; genus Tonicella; species Tonicella lineata. The sequence continues at coordinate 10,675 of JAVFBY010299975.1, forward strand.
TTGGAATGACATATTGTATGGGCAATATCATTTAGACTTTACAGTACATTTCAGGTTAAAATTTGTAGGTCAATCTGTTTTAACACAAAATAGGTATTGACACATACATGTATTCTAGCTAATTGCAACACACCTCACTAAAGCTGTTGAAAGTACAGACTAAACATATGGCTATAAAAAAATCACTGCAAATTAACGTAAAAAATTAAATCTTTGATTATTGAGATTTATCCGATTAAACTTTGTCTTAAAGCAGGTATGTGGGGGTTGGTGTTCTTTGTAATATAGAATATTCTGGAGATGACACATGGTGATACTGCGAAGGCAATTTATTACTTGACTACTTGGACTAGAATATTGTAAGGGAGATTTAATGATTCGCATAAAGCTAGGTGAATTTTCCTGCTGATAACACAGTACACCTGGCAATATATAGCCTAACAAAGGGCAGGTAGAGAGAGGGAGAATGGCACATAAACAAGGCATATCTATTAACACTCAGTACCTGGCCGGCTGTCAACAGGACATTACCTTGGGCTGAGAATGTACATGTACTGCAACCCATAGAACAATTAATTTATAACTCTATTCTATAGGAGCCCTGTCTCTAGGGCCAAAAACTGGTGCCCTTTCCTCCCCCCTAAAAGCCCCAACCTATCTCATACAAACAAGGCTCTTTTTATCTGGCACCCATTAACTGTTATTCAGAGAAAAAGGATAGAAATCAGGTGTCGTTTTCCAGCTGCTGGCTTTCTCTCCCCCCTCTGGAAACCTGCCTTTCCCCCCAAGTAGCTCACCCAGACACCCCACCCCACACCAACCTCCCCTATACTGCTAGTGTTATAGATCTGATTATGCTAGTTCTCAGGTGTTGATGATGGTACAGCTGCTAAGGTTCCACTTACACAGACTCTACCTGTGTTTACTCTCTGTGCTTTGCCCTACCTGTATAAAATATACGCTGCTAACAATATGTAATAAGTTGATCAGAGTGAGACTCTTCATAACACGGTATATGTAATTTCAAATTAAAACCTCTAAACATTAAAGAGAAAGAGAGATATTAGACTTTTGCAGATTTACAGAACATACATCGTAACATGGGTATAACTGTACAAGACAAATCAAGATATCATTCATGCTGGTAATGTGCAGACCATAATCAGATTTCGGCTAAACCTTTCCTCTAGTTTCCTATCTTTCAAATTTCATTAAATTAATTTTAATAACCCTACATGTATGCATGTTTGTCCTGCAGCACATTTAACATAATATTAAACTATGGGAAATTTTACAAGGCAATCTCAAATTTTTTACCAGAAATTTCCTGCAAATGTATGTAAATTTCGATCTCTGCCTTTGATGTCCCTGAATATAAATGTATAATGGGTTTAACCTACCCATTTCTCATTACATCTGGCTTGATAACGGCTGTTCAGATCATGTATGAAAATAACTTTAATGAACATTTTACTACCATATTGCATCATGTAATAAAGAAATGAAACCATAATACTAAAACAATCAATGCACACTAAGTCTAATATAAAGCAACAGAAACGAGGAAGTACTACATACCTACGTCAGAGAGTGTCAGTGGGGAGTCTGGAAGGGGTTTATGGTTCATCGCTAAAAAGAGACAAAAAAATAGCAAAAACTTAAAAATATAAAAACTATAGCCACAACAGCAACGACAACATGAAGCAACAAAACAATTTTTCTACAAGGGAATGTGCACATACTAAACACACTGAGCTAGAAGCTGTAATATATAAAAAAAGATTAAAAATAAAACAAAAAAAACATAATAAAGATCAAAATATATTATAGATGCAAAAATGCACATCAGGGAATTACGAATGCTGGTAAATAGGGGTGGCTTTTGAGGCTTCTGAGGTTTCTATAGTATTGCGAGTAGTAAAAACAACTATTGCAATACTATTACAATAGCTCAAACAGCTATGATTCTATTGCACTAGTATTGCGTAGTTATTTTATTTTAATAAACTGACATAGCAAATTAATAACTGGCATAAATTTAAGCAAAGTATTTTTTTTTTAAAAATATCCAAAATTATTACAAGATTGTTGAGGATGCTAAACATTTATAAAAGAATAATAAAACAAAGATGATTTGAAGTCCTCATATTTTATTTTTAATGTTGCTATGGGATATTACTAACTATTGGAACTATTGTGATAGTAACTGTTTTTTAAAACCACTTTTGCAATAATTACATGTAGCAATAAAAGTATTGTTAGACCATTAAACTAACGATAGTTGACTATTGCAGAAGCATCTATTGCAATAAATCTATAGTCTGATGCATTGTTACAGCCCTACCAGTAAAACTCTAAATCATATGGGTACTGATCATTTCAATTTTGTTTTTAAATTATATAATTGTAACTTCCCTATATGTCTAGTAAGATTACACATCTGTCCTAGCAAAGTTTTTTCTGCTGCAAGACAAAAAACCCCACAAAACAATCATAAACAAAAACAGATTAAAAAACAACCCTTTTGTTAAAGAAAAATATGCTTCCGTTATAATACATAAATTATCGCAATTATAATACATGTATATCGCTTTCTTCTATAAATGTAGTACGTACTACATGTCAGATAAGATTCTACTGGTCTAATTTTCTTAAATTGGGACATCGTAAATGAGGTTCAGAATGTAATGTCCTTGGGAATGAAAAATAATATTATTACTGCAGCTAAAATTGCGTTCTCTAATTAGAGAGTAGAATGTGACACAATCTAAGAGCTTGTGAAAAAGACCCCCTCCCCATGTGCTACCCCTTGTGCCTATCACCCCTCCTCCACAGTGTACATGTAGGCTGGAGTTTCTGTATGCAGCAAGCAATTAGGAAATTACACTGGCTTACAGCTAGCTCTCCTGGAACAGAATTCTCTTCAGCACTGCTTCAGATAATGTTCTCACTGAACCCACAACCATTGTCTGTTAACTCAAGATATACTGCTTCTATATATATATGAAAACACAGAGTGCTTCATAGCTCATACTTTAAAATGTTTCCTAGTTCTATAATAATTGCTGTTGTGCAATATACAGCAAAACTGTATTCAGCAATTGTAATAAATGTCTGCTTGGATTAGTATCAATAGAGTTCTTCAATAATTCATACAATAGGACATTATTTAGCTGGTCTTTACTACCACTAATGTAGTGATAATGCTTCCATATAGCTGCCACATTAATGTCAAGTTTGTATCCATAAATGTTCCAGGTCTCATTAAGCTCACTCCTCACAGATCTACTTTGTACAAAATATTAAAATCACCCATCATGTGACAACACAATGGCCGCTATGTAAGCGTACAGATATAATGTGTAAATCTACTGGTTTGGCTCTGGGAAAAGCCTGGCTGTTTGAATCAGTTATGTTCTCTATTAATGAAACTGTCCAGACAATGTTGATTGTACTATTGTCTAGTCACTTAGTAGTTAATTAGAACTATTGTCAGTAGCAGTAAATTATAGATCGGTGTTGCTCATGACAATGATACCACAGCGTCGGTTTTAAGGAATTACTAAATCTTTACAAAACAAACTGAGCTATGAACATTACAATATGCACACCATTTCTTTATATATATGATATTGGTTAACTGATTTTCAATCTAGTTCATTAGATTGTTTTTTAGTAATGGCAAAAATCTGATCTAGCAATATAGCATTATGCTGTTGTGAGGAGACTCTTAGAACATATCTCATATGGTTAAAGAAAAGAAATTATATTTTAATTACTTTCAATTTACAGGGCATTTAGTTTATTATTAATAAAGTTAGTACAGTGTATTTAAATGTCCCTATTTAAAAAAAAAACAACTAAATTAAGACGTTACCGTATGTATTTAATTATAACATTATAAACTGACTATTAAAGCTGTGGGTTGAAATGTTTTTTAAACTTGACATTGGTAGTCTGTGAGAAAATCTAGAGGCTCCACTGAGAAATCCCATTGAGATCGTGAGATATTCAAGACGTCCAGAGCGGAATTAAAATTTGGTGGTCAGTTGGAACCTGACTCATCACGTCCAGAGAGGGGAGGGGTCAGTTCAGATTGGACATGGTTTGTATGCCCGACCAGTCCTGGCGACAGTAAGCCACCATCCATCCACAATTCTGCATATTCAGTCAGGTTAATCAGAATGGGAGCAGAGGGCAGTTCTCCCCAAATCTGTATGCCAGGCCAAGTGGAACAAATAGGCACAACACTGCGGCACACAATGTCAACCATCCTCATGAATGGCCAGGCATGTCGACTAGAAATTCTCAATCAACCCTCATACAACCTCTCAAAAAAAATCATCATACACAGTCATTCCTTCCAAAGCATTGAAGACTTAAAAATAAATATCTAAATAACGCAGAAAATCTTACCAAAAGCCGAAAAGGTACGTAAAAAGACCCCCCAAAAAAACCCTTGCAAAAATTGCATGAGTTTATAATCATCCCATTTTTAGAGGCTTAGTGCTTTTTGTCCCAGAAATCACATCAAAGGGCTAGCTACATGTACATGTATATTTTGTACTGGCAGAACAAAACGCAATCAGAATCAACCAATTCAATTAAATTATGCTACTAAAATTCTGAATAGTAATACGGTTACAATTATTTTTAGTGTGTTTAATAAAGCATAAATAAAATTGCAGCTTGTTGGAGCTATTGCAATAATATCAAGACTAGTGTATTTTTAAAAGGAGGCTAATATATTTACTTGAACATTTCCCTAAACATTTTGCTGGCCCCATAACATTTAATTTCCCAATTATCCAGGCAGTGCTATAGGGGCAGTCATGACGCTTTCTGGCTGACATTTTGGGCTGTTGGCGGAATCCCTGAAGGCTTTGTGATTGCTACAAGCCCTTCTAGGTCCTTCTTCTCAAAATCAGCTCCCCTACAATAACCATAGTAACAGCTAGAAATGGATGGTCGGTTTCTTCTCAACGTCATTCAATTTAGAGAAATCACAGTGATGCACAGTAGTACCCGCACAGCATAACCATACCCACACATCAAACAGCCTTCTAACCTTCTACTAGACAACACTAGAACACTTTAAGTCACATGGTTGTTGGAGGTAGTCTGATTTAATTTTTCTCAGTATTTTATAAGGATAAAAAAAATGTTAATGTTGGAAAATTACTAACCAAAATTTGTACAAATAAATATTAACAAGTTTGTTTCTTAGAATCAAGGCATACCCTGTGACCTGCAGCAAATATGATTTCTGTGGATTATATTCCGATATATACATAATAAGAAAACCATGGTAAAGTAAAAAAAAATCTGACACCACGTAATGGCTTGACCATCAGTGAATGATCACTGATTCAGGTAGGTACATGTATACAATACAGGCCAGTGCTGTTGGGATGAATGGACTGAACATTGCAAGATCTTCCAATGGTTATCTTAACTCATTTTAGGGGAGCAATTTATAGGTTTCCAAAATCATTTGAACTGTTCGTCTTATTTGCATTTTGCTAATTTGTTATTTTTATTTTGGTAGTTTTGTTAATTTGGACCTCAAATGAAGTTTGTGTAATTATACAGCAATTACACTAACATTTATGACTAAAAAAGTCAGCAAGCATTGATAATTGCAAGTGATAGATTATTTACAAATTTTAGAGGGCCATAGTTTTAAGTTATTCCGAAAAAGTTAATTTAGTTTAAACAGACACTGTCACCCCAAATTAGGCTTTATCCTATTTCAAAGATTTTACATAGTATTACAGATTATATGTTTATAAAGTAAAACAATACCGTTGAAATAAAAAATATTCAATAAGTATTCAACTTTCACAAGACAAAAGCAAATCTGCAATATAAATTCAAAGTCAACGTACAGGGAGGACAGGCAATTATTATTATAAATGTCTTCAAAGCCCTCGGTGTTGTCCTTAGCTTTTAACAACTGAACACTCCAAATCGAGAACTTGTGGCCATGCCATAATGACACACATCCACACATCTGTACATAACAATGCGTGACCCAGCAGGGATGGATAGATGTCAAATTTTAAAAACCGAAAACTCAATTTATTAAGAAATTCAGTTTTTTTTCGTGGTCAGATTGAGTTGTTTTTTTAAATAATTTGACGTCCTGTGGTAGGCACGCCAAATTAGTTCTGATCTGTTTTGACAACCATGTATGTTTTATGCTAGAAATAACTCCTCTATTTCACTGTTATTTCTTTTTCAATTAAATTTTTAAAACTTTAAAAATATGTATTTTAAAGCACTTTCATTTTATGGTTATGTATGTGACTTAAAACATTTGAGTACACCACCGTTATAATCAAAATACATTTGGGGCTGATTTTGAGCATGATGTCAAACACCAATCAAACAAAATCAATCAAACAAATATATATACATAACCTTTAGTGGGCCTACATGTATCATTGGGAATTAAAAATAAAACAGATTATTAAAGAAAATCTACTAAAAAAATCCCAACAAAATACTGTAGGCCTACGAGGAAAGTAGATTTCAACAACAACAACTATTAGTATTTACACCTTTCTCTTGTTACGTTGTCAAATATTCTTGAAACAAATTCAGTATTTTTTACTCATAACAAGTTCAGTATTTCATCCATTCCAGTTAGAAAATTGAGTTTTGCTGAAGCAATTCAGTTTTTCCTCAAAAAAAGGTAGCCAACTTCAGTTTTTTCATGTTTCACATCAAGTTTTTTCTAAGTTTTTGACAACTGGTATTCGATTGTTAAAAGCTACATGTACATGTATCTGAATCCACGACAATTGCTCCGGCGACATTTGCTCCGGCGACATTTGCTCCGGCGACAATTGCTTTGGCGACATTTGCTCGTCGGATCAATTGTCGCTTTTTCGGAGCAATTGTCGCCGGAGCAATTGTCGGGTTACCATTTATCTATCTCTGTCCTGATAATACAGGGGTTTTGAGTTATGACTTTATGACAACAGAATTACGTCCCTATGTTTACAAAAAATATAGTTGTAAAACCTATATTTTTGCAAATAATCCTGGCTATCTAATGTCTGCTTCTTGAGTAAATCTATGCATCAAAGGGACAATGACGCCCAAAATTAGGCTTTATCAACAAATTCTCATTTCAATGATTTAACACATATTAAAGATTTTTAACATGTATTTATACTAAATCTATACCTTTGGAATTAAAAAATATTCAAGGGGTATTTACATGTAGCTTGTGCGAAGCTAAAGAAACCTGCAATTATTCAAATTCAACTTAAAGAGGGTGGGTCCTGGGGAGAGCATTTATAAATGCGTCTTCAAATCTTTTAATATTGGGTTTTAGGCCTAACGGCTTTAGATTTCGAATTGTGAAAGGGCGTGGTACCGCCATACCCAATAATGACACATATACAAAATATCTGTATATCAATGTGTATTCCAAATGACATGCTTTTTGAACAGGCTGCCATATTGTCATTTAAAATTTTCTGGAAGAATATTTAAATTTAATACTTTAAGTTACTACTAAACTTCTAATAAGCCTATAGAAAGTTGAGGGTGGAATTAATGTAAAGCTTCTAATTTCTGCTTCTTGAAACAAATTATTACAACTCAGTCTCAGGTAATTCTGTAAACATGCAAAAAAACTTATTTTGGGTTACAGTACATGTATATCTTCAATAGTCAATTAGTCATTTGATTAGTGTAGCAACAACAGCCACAACAACAATTTAAGAAAGACTTAGACCCCAGTCACCATTGGGTGAAAGCCCCCTCTCCTAACTATTACGGTAAGCATGTATACATTAAAATTACTAGCTTTCCAGTTCTGAAGCATTGCAAGGTTAGGTACCTAACTTAAAGGTGGACCTAAAAATAATCTTGAAGTGACAAAAAAAAAATTGTTTATGCTAGAAGAATAATTTTTAACAAATCCCTTGTAAATTTTAAAACTTTTATATTTTACAACGGATTTGTCTATCAGGACAATGGTTGCACAACACAGATTTTATCAACATAAAATATATCGGTTTAGGACTAGGTTACTACAATAGGAACTATGACGTCTTTAAAACATTTTACCTTAATTCATTAACCTGTAGCATTTTTAAAATAAAATGTGAATTAATTTTTTGGGAAATCTGCACATGCCATGTAGCCTATAAGCTAACTTTACCATATACTCTATTCATCTAAATTATTTCTTAATTAATTTGAAAGCTGAAAAATCAAGTCATGAATTTTTGGTGTGGATAATACCTTATGTGTGTAGAAACATACAGACACCATGAGACATGAGGCAATTATATACATGTGTTACTTAACTTATAAATATGTTGTTCCTAAATGTGGATTTGTTTAATGGAGTAAAAAATAATATATTACATGTACTAGATTTGGTAATTGAAGAACATGGTTACTGTTTATTAGCAGGCAAAACACATAATAGATACTTGAAATTAAAGAGGCCGTAGACAAAATAAAAAGCAGTATTAGAAATTAAGCAGACAGAATTGTATTTCTATAGTCAACCCTAAGAAATTTCCATCTCTGAATTTTCAAACTTGCACGAGGCCATTCATTCATATAAAAGAAAGCAGCAAAACACAAGAATTAATTTAGCGGACTATAATAAACATTTCCATAACAACTGTGAAGCAATTAATGTCACCTAACAATGGATTCAATTGATTTATGTCACATCGTATGGACTGGTTGTATAGTATAGAGTGTTATGCTATTCACTCTGCTTTATCACATAAATGCATAAGAGTTATTTTCTTGTGGACACTCCAAATAATATGCACAATCCATTCTTTACACACATAAAACATTAAATTGCTCTTATTAAATGTTTACACTTGTAAAATATCATATTTCTATTAATACATTATATTAAGCATTGTTTATTAAAAAAATATGACATTTAATACCCTAAATTATAAATTCAACAGATTTTTTTTCTCCACAAACTATAAATAAAAAACACAGCTTATCATTTATTTTATTTTTTAGATTTAAAGTGTACTTTTATTATCCCATATTTACTCAACAGTCCATACAAGATCCAATCAGTACAAAAAAAATAATGTTTCAAATATTTAACATGCTGAACAAAACATATTATATACAAAAAAAATGAGATAATAATACAAATTTAAATGTTGTTATTTGAGTTTAAAACATTTAAATCAGGTCAATTGCATCTTCTTTTCAGTGATTATGAGTTATTGACAGTGTGCTCAAAATAACATTATGTCAAATTAATGCATGAGAAACAAGACAGTAGTATTGATTGAATCAAAACCAGCAGCATCAGGGGGTTAACCTTGTCTACTTCTCTTTTCACTCCCACTAATTTCTAGTTCAATATTGGAGGCCACTTGATAATAGTTTAATCTATTTATAGACTGTGACATGCTGCAGAAAATTTACTCCAGTGACATAATAAAGGTCAAATTTGCTACTATGTTGCATTGTCTTACAAACATTAACATTGTTGAAACTGGAAACATGTTCAGCAATACAATGTCAAGTATGTTGCAGTAGTGCAACATTTCAACACATTTTATATTCATATATGAAAACAGTATTGTTTATATTCAAGTGTTAATTTGTTTCCAATTGTACTGAATTAGACATATTGATTTGATCTCCATTCAGACAATCTATTTTTAGAACATCTAACAGCAGCAAATAAACAAGAATACAGCTTTTACATAAAAATAAGTGGAACAAGGCAAATAAACTGAAATTGCATTAAATAAAATAATGGAAAATGAAAGGTTAATGAAGGTCATCTGTTGAACTGAAAAAAAATAAAATCTAAAAGCCTCTTACCTGCTAATCGTAATGCAGACATCCTTTGAAATTCTGGTTCCTGTAACCATTTCCACATTCTGCGGAACGTCTCTCTGCCCGATTTCAGTTTACTCCATGGTTTGGGGTTCCGCAATAGATCACTGAGTGTCCCTTGACTTCGACATAGTACTCGCTGGGCAAAAACTGCCTGCGGGATACTGTATCGTTTGAGCTCACTACTTATCTTCTGAGCTAACTCTTTTGTGTTGATTTCCTCCAATTCTTGACCCTTGGCCTGTAAATCTGAGGTAGTAGCCCTGCCATCGCGGTGTGGACTCAAACTCCCGTGACTTTGTGGGGATGCTGCACTAGGTGTCTGGCCATGGAGACCATTTATCGATGTAGGCATCATAGGGTTGGGTGAATGTAACCCTCGGGGAGCCAGGCTTCGCGAATATGCATCATATGATACAGGAGACATCATTTGTACTGGTATTTTGTGCTCAAGTTTGGGTGAGGGGAGACCATTTTGACTGTAACCATATGCTCCCAAAGCTTGATGTTGATATCCGTTTGTGGTCATCATTGTCATTGGGGTAGATGTAAGAGCTGTAGGCCCCATACTCATACCCAAAGAGGCAATGTTTTTATCCGAGTAACGATATGAGTTCATGTCCATACCCAAGCCATTAGCTGGGTTCTGCATAAGTGTGAAACTTCCGCTTACATTTGAAGGGCCATGGCTGAATTTTTCTGACACAGTAGAAATAGGTGGCAGAGGTTGTAAGGGCGTAAGTGTAGCGTAACTGTTATTCGGACTGTAACCTGGACTCATCCGTCCATTTAGAGTCTGATATGTAGCGTCGCCCATTTGGGAACGGAACTCTGAATTGTCAATCATACTAGCAACACTGACTGCTATGGCCCCACTAGAGCGAGAAGAGATAGTTGGTGAGAGATCGTGCGGGCTAGGAACATAGTCTGAGTGACTGGCAGGCGGCGCTGGCGGCACGCTACTGGAATCGCTCATCTGCTGATCGCCGAGTTCTCCCATGTTTTCCATCGTCATTCCTATAATCGAAACCGATCAAACAAAAGCACAATGATAAACTGTCACTTACAGTAACGTTTGATAGCTTCTTTCTGGTTGGTTCGTCGAGTTAAGGAAGCCGATATTACGTACGCTTGGGAACCACCAGTATTCTGTATCTCAGCGCAGCCTCCATGTTTAGACAGCTGTAACACACAGACCTGCGCACTTGGTCTCTGCGCATCAGAAAGAGTGACGACGCGCATGCGCGTGTTGATTGGCATGTGCTCTGAGAGGTTGACACTCTATATACACTCACAGATAACAGAACACGGGCCGCAATAAAATCCCTTAAGACGCTCACATACATTTATCACTCGCGACAGTCGCGTGCCGGTCTCTAATATGCGACTGAAGAATTAATTAAAAATACAGTTATGGTAATTCACGCAAATGAAGAATTTATAATGTGATCGTATTTTAAAGTTAGCAATTAAAAAATAAACACTTTTGTTACTTTATACCGTACCGTTATCAACATTTTTGTTATTTTATATTTTAAAATTGAGATTCATATTTGTTCGATCATTCATGAGAACGCAGTGCAATTTTCTAAAGGACAAGGTGGATTTACTTTTGATCATGTCTATATTAGTTTTGTAAGTTAAAACATAAAGTATATAGTTAACATTACAATTACAAATATTATTTTGATATAATTGCCAGTTTTAATAGAACAGTACATACATTTTACCAACCCGTGCTTTTGAAGTTATTTATGCACGTCACCAATGGAAAATGTAATTAATACATTTACAGTATATATCAGAAGTCTATCACTGCGCATTATGTAGTCTACACTGCTTGTTTCTCCGTTATTCAGCGATAAAATTTAAAGAACAAGCACAAAATCAAAATTAATTTTAAAATATAATGGGAAATAATAGGTAAAAGGAAAAACTGCCAAAGAAAATCACTAACGAGTGTTTACAATTTTTTGGGTAACATATAGAAAAATGTGATAGTAGAGTGTTCGTCTCATAAACCGTTTAAGCTGACATTATCCCGTTATACGTTATATATATTTAAAAACAGTTAACCATTTAAAATATTTGTATAAGTTCGAATCAGGACAAATATGTAGATTTAAAATCTACTGACTCAATGTCAACCATAAAAATATATATAAACTCAAATATAAATGTCAACTTTAAAAAAAAAAGACATGAACTTAAATATACACGTTTAGGACAAAATTGACAGCTGTATAAATCGTCAATTAACTTTGACAGTTCTAACTTTCAGAAAAGTAAAGTAAAAAAAAATATTATCTGAATGGAGTAAAAATTATTTAAAATAACACGAACCCATAAATTTGACCACCGCCTCCCTCGACATGTAAAACCTTTCCATTTTGGCGGACGGATCCTATATATTTGGCACAGCTGTTACGGCAGGAAAGAAACTTTCAAATGAAGCTAGTCAAGTGTTGGCAGTCATCTTGCCGAGCCGCATGCTTCCACCGACTACAGCATTTATTATGCACCTGAGTAATTATCATACACTCCAGCCGCCAACCAATCACCGAACAGGACGACTGAGCCCATGTGGAGAGCTGAGACAAACACAAACAATGCCCCCTACATCATTAGAAAAACACAACACCTTGACCTAATTTAAGCGCTATTTAACGGTACTGGGTAGAATAGACCGCGTTAGGGTGGCGAAAGTATTAACCGAATATTTCTCAATGGATAGAATGAGTTAAGCGAGAGTTTCGTGTCTGTTAAGCTGAAAGATGGTTTGTGTACATTAAGCCATAAGCGACCCTCCGACCTCATGTCAATATCCAACATGGCGACTCTGATTCGGTCAGGTCGACAAGTTGTGTGTACCAGCGGAAACAAAATAGGCGTTTTTCAACTTGGGTAAATGTTTTAGAGTGTCAAATGATGCCCAACATCAGTTGAATTTGTCAACATTTTGTATGCAGATTTCTACATCCGCAAAAACAAGCTAAAAGCTTAACGGACGGTGTGATTTCTGATTCAATCAAAACCACGTGTTGTAACGAAAGTCACTAGCCTAGGCCTGCCGAGAATGTTGGATATGCCGTTCGAACTTCGTGTGATTTCTACGAGCAGAGGAATTCATTCATAGATATCGATTTCTCGTAAAGTGAAACATGAGACCAATTCTTTTACACCCAATATAAGCGCGCATTAATTGTGCTCAATAAAGTTTTTATCATGAACCCTTTAAACACGATTTGCATGCAATATAATTTAGCACACATACCGGCAGACCAAGGTTTATTAGTGTATATAAAAGTACCGCATATATTTATGCTAAATTAATGATATATTTTGAAGGCATATACCTTTGCAACAAATAGACAGATGTAGAAAGTTTAAGTTATATTGGTACCGGTAATTAATTGGCCTATTGTTTCAAGCATTTTGTCTAAAAAAAATGAATTTAAATAGTTAATATGTTGGTATAGTGTTATGATTTAATTGATTTTGATTTTTATATTTAACACAATTTGTACATATTTTTTTTTTCTTCAGGGCCACGGATTTTCAGGAGATTGAGATAAAGTCAAAGGAAACAAAATCTGAGGAGAAGGGAAGCAAGGCAGAAGGGTAGGGGAGATAATCCAGCTTTCTTTTGTATCTGTAAGAATAACAACACTAGGCCTACAGATGAAATTATGTTTTCAAATTAATTAAGTAAAAACATTTTACTTACGTAAATACTATTTCCATATTCATTTGAAATTTTCTGCAATTTTAGGCTTGAAGTAAAATCATTGTAGGCTACATTGAATTTGAATTTTGTATTGTAATTGTGTACTGTATTGTATTGAAAACATGAACTACAGTTATTTCAAGGATGAAGGGTCAAATAATTTAATCTATTGACTGTCCCAACTGTTACTTGATGAAAGTGTTAAGTGTGGACACCATGGGTATCTCCCTGTATTGTGGCTGCACACTGGTTAATCCACTTGGTAACAGTTGGCTGACTATTATAATGTATTGGGGGAGAACAGGGTTCTTCTAAGCCTCATGTAAACTGTTGGCTGATTAGCTGTCCTATCACAGGGTTATCCCAGCAAGGGGGCCTCTGTCATTCTACACACATAATTATTGTGATTAAATGTTAAGTTTTGTTGATAAAACACCTGTTCATTTACTTATTTTGGATAGTGCAGTTAAGTGTTATTGGTCAAATATAATGAATATTAACATCTATAAGTGACTGTCGGGCACTGTTAGTGTATATAGTCTCTTTACAGTTCATGCAGGGAACTATTGTTTAGTCAAATATTGCCTATATAAGGATAGTGTACTCATCCCTTTTATCACTCTGATATAGTTTGGGATAGGGAAACGGAGAGCAAATCAAACGCAAAGTGTGCAATGAACCTATGTTTAAAATATTAACAATGTCTTAGATGTATCAGTCAGGATAAAGTTACATTGATAATTAATTTATAAAAAATATTAAATAGCTTAAAAAAATCATCTTGCAGAATAACTAGTAATACATAGTTTTAAGCACCCGGATACTTACATAGCCCTGCAGATGAAAGTTGATATGGGGTTACCGTTAAATGGGCCAAATGTTATTTTTTTTTGTGTATTATGTCTTTTCTATGGCGCAGGGGGTGGGCAAGAGCTTCCTGATAGTAAGGCACTGTGTGAGAAAAGCATGATTTTGATTGGCTCGCACTCACTGTGATGTATCACCCAAACTACATATTTATTGTTTTTTGGACCAGCATGTCAAAGTTAATGGGGCATTCATACCTTGGGATTTGTTGCTACACTTTTGGAGATTCTCTTAATTTGTGACATTTTGATTGGTCATTTTTGTCGACATCACCAGAATTGAACCAATCAAACCTGTGAATATGGATAACTCGTCGTAACTACAAACTACACAGGGCCCTGAGGCCTCACCATGGGTTAGTGGTTAGCGGGTCTGACTATAGACAAACTACACAGTACACAGTGTGAAAGGGCCTTAAGACTAACAGGAGTTTTGTGCTCTGCATTAGGTGAGAGAGCAAAGCAAAATGTAACTGGTTTGGGCGTAACTGAAATTGGATTTTCTAGTAAGGCTTAAAAAAGTTTCCTCTAACCCATTTGACCTGGCATCCTTTAGATCAGAAAAATTTTGAAGACTCTAAGTCTTTGAAAAATAAAAAAAGAAGCACCAACCTTTTTTTTGCATTTAATTTCAGGAAAGAATCCAAACTTCAACAATAGAGTTTTCATGATTTGTCTGTTTTTATCGTGTTAGTTAACTAAATAGATTAAAATATAAATTGATAAGTAAAATACCCTATCCCTTAATGGTATTATTATGATATTAAACATCAGTCAAACAAACAAACAAACTACAATATAGTAAAATCAAGAAATCAATCACATTAAAATTATTTGATAAAATTCATTTACTGTCTGTTTATATGAACTTAATAAGAAGAAAAATTGGGGGAAAAAAATCCTCTCTGTTGTCTGGATTTTTTTCAAGCCACCAATCTTATTAAAATCATATCTATATTAGCACCCCGGAA
Organism: Tonicella lineata; assembly: GCA_034781015.1. NCBI lineage: Eukaryota > Metazoa > Mollusca > Polyplacophora > Chitonida > Mopaliidae > Tonicella > Tonicella lineata. The sequence continues at coordinate 26,097 of JAVFBY010299975.1, forward strand.
TTGTATTGTCGCAATGTAGATCTGACAACATACTATAGCAATCAGTGTTCAATGATGTCAACTAGCGTGGGGTTCAAGAAAGGTCACCGTTCAGGCCTTTAGATGTCCTTAATTTGGGCACAGGCGACAGTCTGAAGCGAA
>JAVFBY010299976.1:0-17019 GCA_034781015.1 Tonicella lineata
TAGTTTATGATTTTATACTTTCGACTCTGTGTTGTAAAGTTATGGTCCACTGATGAACAAAAACTATGCTGCCTTTTCTACTTTTTGGTTGCATTCTTTCGATACAGGTATGGGTTATTCATAAGCTTTCCCTTTAATGGATTTCTGTTGGAATTCAATCCCATCTGTAATCTTAACAGGAGGAGGCTACATTTAAAGTTTGAAGTTAATCAGTCAATTTGTTTTAAAGTTATCGTGTTCACAAGCTATGTAGAACGGACAGACGGACTAAATGACGGACGCCTAACGTTTCCAAGTCCCCTTCCACTAAAGTGGCGGGGGACAATCAAACAAGTTCAATAATGCCTTCATTTTCAATTTTTCTAGATATGGATATCAATGTTACCCTTAACCCACAAACAACGTTACGATATTTGTAGTTATTATTCTGGAAACCAAAAAATTATGTGAACTGCTTATAATCAACCACTGAAAGATACAAGTTGTCAGAGTTGATGGTGGACAGTTGTTCTACGCATCTGACTGGCTGATTTTCCCAACAAGAGTGTGTAAAGCTATGCAAGCATCAGTTATAATAAAAAAATAAAACTGTTTTCATATTTATTTTATTATTTGCTTGCTGTTTTACTCTATTATAACCCTTATATGATGGTGCTACCAGTGTTAATAGAAGAGGAAGTCACTCAAAGTAATCATCTCCACTAATGCTTGTTGAGCACATGATTTTGTTTGAGGGTTTAATACTGTGCTGATGGATATTTCATCTCTATGACTTTGTGCCAGCCCAATAGATGAGGAATCCGCCCTAGGCATCAGTGGCAACATAAAAGACTTGACAGGGCATGGATAAAAAAATAAACCTAAAAACATGACACCACAACAACAAAAAATCAACTTCCTGGTGCCCCTAGCTCAGAGAGCACCAGGGCATCATTTCTGAAGCCTATTCAATATAGTAAAGTCTATAACATAAATATTGTACAAAGGTGTGTATTTCTTTACAAAATGAGTTTTCTGTTCTTATTTAAAATTAAGTTTATCGATTAAGATTTGATTAATTGAAGCTGTGTTTCACCTGACACTGTAACATCCAGAAGTTCATCAGTTTGGCTCCAATTAACATGACTCCTAAAAGATGAAACAAAACATAAAACAGTCAAAGGATTGTATGCTCTACTTCAATCCTATTTCATAGCCATAATGACAAGCGAACCCAATGGGTGATAGAAACAACCATCAACATCACTGCCAATAAATACAAAATATGAGACAAAGACATGGCGTAAAACATGTATAAAAAAAACCATGTGTACAAATTTTCAATGCAAAACACTGCAACAAATCGATTTCCTGGTCCCATTAGTTCAGAAGACACTGGTAGCTCCCAGAAACCCATGACTTTGTAAAATTCTTCAAAGAGGACAACAAAAATATACGGCCTGTAGCTCTCTTTTAGTTACTATTCAAGAAAAAAAGGTTTTGTTTTTTACCTAAAATCACTAAGATAACTCGAATAAAAAGGAATTGTCCATTGTTTTGGGATAAGGCAAAACCTTTATTTCTATTCTAACATATCATCTATACAGCTTAAAATATAAAAACCAAAATTGAACATTTTTAGCGTTTTCTGCCTTTAAAAAAAAACTCCATTCACCCGGCCTGAACAGTGATTTCACTGTTCAGGCCGGGTGAATGGAGTTTTTTTTTAAAGGAAAAGCCACCGAAGAAAGCCACCGAAGAAAACACTTGACAACATTCAATTCTGATGATCCATGTTTTTTCCGGAGGGGTGTACAGAAAAAGAGCAACAGTGAAGTTCCTGAATTCTGTACACATTATATATCCTAAATTGTTTTTAAAATCTTGGTAATTGCATACATTTGGCTAACAAACATAACACACTGTCCGACTTGTCAGGATTTCATTTATTCAACATCCTTTTTTACTTTGTAATCACATTGTGCATATTGGTGTATCATTCAAAGTATTAAATTTGATCAGATGTGAGTACATTTGTTCTTCTCTTTGACTCTTCATACATGTATAAAAAACACTGAAACTTGCATATGTTAGTGCGACTTACTTTTGAAATATATATATAAAACACTGATTCCATACCTACCGTATTCGCCCGTGTGTAAGACACCACTTTTTTCAGAGAAAATTGGTGGTTTATTTAGAGTGCGTCTTTTGCATAGCGGTAAAACACAGGCGCTTTTTTTTTTACAGCAGTCTCTAACACAGGATAATGGGACACGGTAACTTGATACTAAGATACAAGTTTAAGCCTTAAATATATACCGGTAGGGCCTACTAGCCTGTCGCGAGCAGACGGGCAGTGGCCGTGGCCAGCAGTTCGTCACGTAGCCTTTACACAAAATAAATGTGCACGATTCAAGTAAACACTTTTTTATTTACAGAATATATTTATAACTTTTATCAGTTGGTTATTTAACTGTTGAAATAAAGTATGTTATGTCTTTATTGTCCATATAAATACCCCAAGTTAAATGAGGAGACTTGAGTTCATTGTCTTCATTGTTTATAGGCCAACTTGAAGTTTTGGTATATCGTCACTTAGCTGTAAATCCGTCAAAGTCAAATGAGACAGAGATCTCCCTATACATCTTCTTAATTTCTGTAATCTGCTCTTCTTATGCAGGGCCCTCGCTACCCATTCGTCAGCTCGCCAAATGCGAAAAGATTATAAATTTGGTGAAGGAAAGTTTCTTGTGGCGAAATCCTTTGGCGGGAGCATTATTTTATATAAGCATAAAGATTAATAAAACAATTAAAATCTTACGTTTACAGTTTAGATTTTATTCAATCTTGTATTTCAGTGGATTCGTTTTGTGAAACTTGTCATAGAAATGTGTGACAGACTATGGCGCTCTCTTTGTATTCGGGACATAGGAGTCCTGATCCCACGTGGCATCAATATCGCCTAGAGGGATCATGCAATGATGTCATTTCTAAGGGAATTGAGAATTTGACAATCCTGGTTCCGGCCCCTTACCTTAGGTTATAAGGACCGGGAATCAGGATACTCTCTCCAGAAATGTCTTTACACAAGGCCAGGAAAGGGAAACAACTCTGTATAACTTGTCTGATAGATTTGGTACCTTTTTTGCAGATTATTTTGTTTTTAATGTACAAAAAACAACTTTTTGGGGATATTGCCATAATCATTAACAAGAAATAACAAATAAATAACATGATACATAAAAGAAAAATTTGTGAAAATCATAAATAATTTTAAAAAGTCAATTTAAGATGTGATTAGTTTGGTTTACAGCACGGACTGTTGGCATACTATTCTTTGATAGTGATGCGTGTTTGGGGTTCACTCAGGCCAACGCATACCCAAGCCAAATCATTTTTGGGGTCATGGAATTTTATTATGAAGTTTACAATTTTGGCTTGTTAGTTACCAATATGGCTAATGATTTATCAATTTGGCGAATTACTTGGCGAATGACATAAAAATTCTAGCTAGGGCCCTGTACTATCAAACTAAAAAAATTGCACAAAGTGTAACAAAAGTCATGTCCCTTGATGCCTAGGAACCAAAGACCTCGGTTTGAACACAACCTGATTGGCTCAAAAACGTGTTAATATAATTATGTACATGTACATACATAAAAGGCTGCTCTAGTGGCCTCTCGGGTATATACATTATAAAGATAGCCGCTAAAGTGTGTTCTAAGGGTTAAGCAAAATACCCTTGAAGAAGCGTTAAACACCAAGCAATCCAACAACCAATTTAAGCATGTCAGAATTCCTAAGTTTTTATGGTGTGAAAAATATTGATTGACTTATGTCCTTGTAGCTAAAGACAGTTTGTTGTTTATGTATTCCCAGGATGCCACTCAGCAGATGTATGCCCAGATAGTATATAAAGACACACGGATCGTAGAACTGAATAACAAGATTTTAGAACAAGATAAGAAGGTTATGGATCTACAAGAGTTTGTCAGCGAGAAGAATGAAGTTATTAGGGGAAGGGATCAAGTTTTTGAGGTCAGCAGAAATAAGTTCAATTTTTGTGTTTCTATAGGTGGTTAATGGTTCCGTTGCTGTATGTCATTTCACAGAAGCAATTTAATTTTTTTTGTATGAAAATATTGTATGAAATATGTATACAGCAAGCAGATAGTTGACTGGAGCTGTGCAGTGTTGCCCTCAGCTAAGAGAAACTCAAACCGTTTTGTTGTCTTCCACCGTAAATTTGTAAATTTTTTCAGCACACCATGTTTTGTTTCCTGTTCATGATTTGTTTCATTATGGTTTGATGCTGATGACATGAAAAAGTATGGTGTAAAACCCTAAATAAACAAACAAAATTGTTTTGAAATGACTGTAAAAGTGTTAGCAAAAAGGCAGTTCAAAACAGGTTTCCCACAGAACACTGGCTTAAACCTGTAACATGTTTTAAAGTGAGTTTTATCACCCTAAACAACAACAAACCATGTAACGAAGCATTGCCAAATTTCATTGATCAGAAAAATATGAGAAGTCTTCAACTTGAAATGCAGGCTTGCTGGATCTTCCTGTACTGTCAGGCTCTCTGAGATAAAAGGTATCCATAAGTTGATGGTGTAAAACCCAATCAAACAAACTTAAAATGTTCAACATGTTCAAATCAAGGGTCAAACACTGTTTGTTTGCTCTGGAGGCCATTTAACACATTGAATAGGTAATTTTACAGAATGATGTAGATTTTTTACCTAAATGTGCCGTGTGTACGTAAATTGTTAATTTTTAGCCAGCTTAGGCTAAAAAAAAATGAAAATTCCATTGGCTTACTCCATTTTGGTTATTCATAATGTTGCTAAGAAGAGAAATTTGCGACATCTGGATTTTGAAGTGCACAGTACTTCACAATGTATCATAAACGGAAGTCCATGTGAAAAATGTGTAACACGCGCCCAATAACAGAGACAGTAAATAAGATGCAAATCAATTTGATTTCAAATTCAAAGTAGTTATTTTATACAAGCAACTTTACTACGGGAAATGCTTTGAATAATACATGTACATGAAATTTTTTAAAAATGCAATTTATTGAAGGCCAAATTTTACAATGCAGGTGGAACTTTTGAACAGAAAAGAAAATTGTTAGCAAAAAAATTGTCATTTGAGATGTGATGGTATTCATAAACTATTTATGGCCTGAATTTGTTAACCTGATTAATTGTTTTAATTCATTCTATATTACAGGTTTTACAAACAACAATAAAGGAGAAAGAGCAGACTCTTCAGGACCAGGCGTCCCTGATCAGTAAACTAACCTCCAAGGTAGAGAATAGTGATGAGAGTATTAGTCTGCTTAATGAACAACTTTATAAATTACAACAGGAGCTGAAACATGAGGCAGAAAAATTCAGTACTAAACTCACAGAAACTCAAAAATATTTCGAGGAGATGTTGTCTGAGAGAGAAGGGGAAGTAACTCAACTTAAAGAAATGATCCACTCAAAAGAAGAACAAATCTCATCAAAAGACAATGATCTTAAAGAAATTTTAACGCGCCATGAGCGCGAAGTACAGAGTCTCATGACACAAGGGGAGGTAAATATGGAAGATCATGTTATTCAGATGATGGAACAGCAAATAAAGGACACAAATGAAGTTCTAGAAGGAAAGTTAAAAGTAATTCAGGTTTTACAGGAAGAGATGAAGGCAAAAGAAAAACAGCTGGGAGAACAGAATACCTTAGTGAAAAGTTTGAAAGAGAGGCTACAGGTCACAGCAGACCAAATGCAACATATTCAACAAACCTTTATGGAGAATGAAACACAGTGGAAGGAAGAGAGGTCAAAACTTCAAATAAAAATTAAAGACATTTGTGAAAAACATGAAAAGGAAAAAAGTGAGAAAGATGTAGAAGTAGTGAATTTACAGTCTACATTATCTCAGTATGAAACTGCTTATTCCCAAGCATCCGCTCATTATAGCGCTTTGCAGCAACGCTTTCAACAGGTGTCTGGTGAAATGGAAACTTTAAAATCAGGGGGAACCACTCTTGTTGCTTCTTCTGCTGCTGAAACACTTACAGGATCTACAGAAATTAGTCAGCGTGTTGTAACATTAGAACAAGAACTTGTCCAAAAAGAGGCTGTTATTTCTGAACTGAAATCTAGCTCAACAGGATCACTCAGTGTTAACCAAGAAGAACTGAGTTTGTTGAAGAAAGAGTTAGCTGCGAAAGATTCACAACTCCAGTCCATCGTCAGTAAAAAGGTAGAAGAAGGAGCGGCCAGTAAATCTGATACAAAATTCATCAAAATGAAAGCTCAAATGACATCAAAAGTAAAATCTTTGGAAAAACAACTTGAAGGATTAAGAAAGGTAAAACAACTTTGACTGATGTCATAATTCTAAATCATTGCTAATACTTTGTATTTCTGAACAAAGTACAGAAATTCATGTAAGTTTGAATCAGATAAGATCCTTTACCTGCTATTATTATGCTGGATAAGCGAATATAGTAAAATACATGTATGTAAAGGCTTGTTCACATGATACGATAAGTCAATACAACTTGTCCAAAGAAATAGAATATGGCCTATGTGATAGGACTCGCGTGTTTGTTCAAAATCTCTGTTTCTGTCTAATTTGAAGATTAGTATCGGCGTGTAAACAGGCCTCTTATGAGAATATATCCATGCTTTTGCAACAACATGTACTTTCTGTGTCCTGGTTCTTTCTAAAGTCAAGGGCATCAGGAAGCTGATTTCTTTTGGAGCCCTGTTTTGCATCATGTTATTATCCTTTTTGTTGTCGTTGAATTCAATAATGGTTTTCTTCAAGCTGACACACTGTCATATAAAGTGGAATGACTGTATGTACAGCACAATTACCATTTAAGCAAACTAACAAAACAATAATTATATCAAGAAGCCGTTTTGTTAATAATTTACTTTTAACCTATCTGTTTGCATCGCAGGGGAGTGATTTGGCTGAAAAGGTGGTGAGCCTGGAGAATCACATAGCTGAGTTAGAGGATGAGAAAGGTAACCTACAGCTGAGACTTGTAGACCTGGAGGACTACAAACTAGCTCAAGGTGAAGACCTGCACATTGTTTGCTTACACATTCAACTTCACCAATCACTTCCCTTCAATAACTGGTGTCTGGGGAATTTTGGTAAAAGTGGCACCACTTCAGTAACTTTTGACTTTTTGGGAATTGGCATAAGAATTGAGCGTAATGCTTGGCTTGAGGGAAAGGTGATGCCATGTATAAATATCCTTAGGAAAGTTGTAATGCTGGTTGAGGTTGTTCGACTGGATTTCATTTTTTTGTTGTCAAAGTCCTTAAATTTGATTAGAGCTACAATATAATCGCGTCATTTAAATGCTGATTGCGTCGTAAAACAGGAGCCCTGTCCAAGTTATCTCCCTTGTCAACATTTACGAGTCTCCAGTTGATCCTGCTCATGGTTGACCTGAGCTTCCCGGGCCAGCCCTTGTCTTTAATGACAATGTATACAGCCCTTGTCTTGTCTTTGATTATGCTGGTGATTTCAAGGGTGGTTTCCTCCACCAATTTTAATGGCACAGGGTCATATAAGTAAAATACCCCTGAGCACAGGGTTAAACACAAAGCAATCAACCTAATTCAGCTGCGGCCATAAAATAGCACAAAAAACTGAAAAGATGCCAAAACTGTCAAATTGTCCTCCCACTATTCCTCAGAACAGTATTGAATGTGGGGTACTAGAAAACTGTTTTAGAAGTTAAGCAAGTCATTTGGGAATGAAAGCGGAAAGAGAAAGCATGATGATGAACTTACACTTTTTATGCTTGTGGTGATGGGAAATCTCTTATTTAAAGAGGCTATACCGCATATGTTAGGCCTAAAATTGACTGAAACGAATTAAACTGCATTATAGATTTTACAGATTTTATTATTATTTGAATACAGTTGCACATTCTTGAGGTTGATACTTTCTAAAAACTTATACTTTGGGTCATGGAAAATCTGGTTAAATTTGTTTCCGTTGATTTTTGGCCTAAATTCTGCGGTATACCCTCTTTAAAGAAAGGACCTGATATGTAAGAATATTTGGAGTTTGTCTTTTGGTATGAACTAAATTTATATTATAATGTGCTTGTAAAAAGGAACCCCAGCATTTGAGTAAAATATTTCATTACTATGGTTGTGGGACACCTGTTTATCTCTAACAAGTGTTTTATAAAGTTATTTGAAAGGTATCCTAACTGTTCCTTATGACACCAGTCCCCCTGTCCATTTGAACTAATTCGTCACAAATAACCATTTATCATTAACTCAAGTGTTTTGTGAAACTAAAATGGCTAATCTCTGCATTTGAAGTGAAATCAAATCTTTATTATATATTTCCACTGCACTAATCCTATGAAACGTACAATTAATATGAAATAGAATTAAAGCATTTTATTGCATGATTAATATAAACGCTGTATTCAGCCTTAGAGAACTTACCCTTTTAACCTAAAAGCATTATTGATGTTAAGAAAGTACTTGATATTGATGATTTAATACTTTTCTGACAATTTTGTTTAAAATCAATATAAGAAATGCCATAAATAATTCTTTTAGAAGCTTGTCTACATGAACAACTTTAAAACACATCTCTTTAGTATTATTAATGTTTCTCTCAGTAATGGGGTTCATGAGTTTGGCTATGCACAAAAACATCACTCTCCTTCGGCAACATTGGTTGGCTTTATTGCTTGTGTTGATGTTCTGTCACCTGTGCTGTTCATGACATAGTACATTGTACTCTACGTGATAGCAACAGCATTTTCAGATGTACTATTAGTAATAGTACTATAACATGTACTTGTAATTACGTTCAAAATTTGTGAATCAACAATCTAAATGAATTTACCAATCTAACCTAAGATTTGGATACCTGTTCTGTTTAGGTCTAAACACTACAGTCGATAAGAAGAAACTGTGACATACACCTATACAAAAAATTGTATTACTGTTTATTTGCCATCAAACTGAAAGACAGTGCACATATTTGAGCCTGAAAGACAGTGCAAATATTTTAGCCTGAAAGACAGTGCACATATTTTAGCCCAGTTTTGTAACCACATTTATTTTAAGAGATACAGCCCTGCCACATAAAAAGGGGTGATCATAAACTCAAGATAACTCTCCCAAAACTTTGTCAAGTCTAAATCACTTCTGGTCTCAACACTTTAGAGTAAGAATGTTGTTCTGTTTACATGTACTTTACAGTGCCGTTCTATCACACTTAGGGCTAACCTTATTTCTAATTCTGAAGGTAGATCACTTAAACACGGGAAAATGGTGACAAGTGTTTGTCTATTTGGGTACTCAGTTTATACAAAAATGTTCCGTGTACACTTGCTTAAAATATACAAGGTTTATCTGAATTTCAAGAAGGGCTTGTTGGATGCTTGGTGTATTTTTTTTTTTTAAGGTGTTAAATACACTGATACAGGGTTTCATCAAGTCTCAATTTGAGACCGAATACAGGCCCCTTAGCAATCAGAATTGCAGATTTCCACAGAAGTTCTTTATTTTTATTTTTCCTTGGGATGTAATATCTATAAGTCATTAAACCCTTTTCACAAAAATAAATAGAGGCCCCTGATAAAAAAAATCCTAGCTGAAGTCCTGTAATAAGCCTCTCTTCTGGAACCATTAATACTAACTTTTACCACCTTCATATAAGTGAAATAACCTTGATATGACTTAAAACACTAATGAAACAAAACGTGACATGTGTCTGCTTGTGGGGAAGTTGTCATTGGATTTACAGGAATCCCAAGTACTTAAACTGAACAGCTATCATGCATACAGGAGTGAAACTATATTCAGAACACAAATCATACAAGGAATTGTCTGTAGAAATGCCATTAGTAATGTACAAGCTTCTATTGCATGGAATGATCTAAATTAGCATGTAAATAAGTAATGCATACTAACATGTATGATGTTATAAGAACTAGCTTTAGTGGCATTTAGAAGCTGTAGAAATAACATACATGTAACACAGTTCTATGGAGTTCAACTTCTATATTTATTATGGAGCAGTATGGCTTAAGTTTAAATCCATAGAACTATGTTATGTTTTATAAGCAGAGTCCGTACACTGCCTTGAAAACCTTGAAAAATACGAATTCAAGGCCTTGAAAAGCCCTGAAAATCAAAAACATGACTTAAAACGTTGAAAATACCTTGAAAATAAGAATTAGGCTGTCAGAATTTTATGTGGTGGCCAACTCAAGATTTTCCAAATTGTTTTTGTCAGTGGGGCAATTGTCAGAAATTCCATAGCAACAAAAATGTCAAGTGTGTCTGCTTTACAATATCAGGCGGTGGGACTTTTTCCACGTTGAAAAATTGATCCATATTTCAATTACCCAAACATACATGTACAGGTGTTTTTTTTAAAGTAACGACCCCCTGAAGGTAACCTTGAATGCTGAAATTATTACCTTTAAAAGGCCTTAAAATTTGGAAGCTCTAATGTGTACGAACCCTGTATCTTGCATGGATATTTTAAAAGTTAAACGTTTATGTCTGTTTAATCAGCAAATAGAATGCCCTTAGTAAAACCATATTGACATGTGCATGTTAGGTTGTTAATACTATCTGTTTGTAGTTATATCATTCCCATTGACCTTGTAAGATTTTTGTTGACTTGCATGTACTTGTACCTGAGGACGGTAAAATTTGGTAAAGTTAAGATCAGTTTTGTATAAAGCGATTGGTCGTTGTTGAATATATAGCAACAGTGTGCATGTCTTCTGGAGTTTGTCTTTGGTTTGTTTGCTTGCTCCTTTTTTCCTATTTTTTTATTTATTTTTTTTGTTTTCTGATTTTCTTTAATTGTTCACTGTAATTTAAACAGAAGTTTTAATTTATGCCTATATATTAAATATATATTTATGGTCACCAACAATTTGGAAAAACCATTGTCACAAAAGAATGTCGGTAGCTAATGGTAAATGTATGTATTTAGAATGCATGTACAGTGTATACCCCTGAAGATGATTATAAATACCTATATACCCAGTCGGTAGAGTGTTAGCCCTGTTAGCCAAAGGTCCTGGGTTCGATCCCCGGTAGAGGCATGTCAAATTTTCTTTCTCTGTACATGTCAAATGAAATGTGAGTAAATTGACCCTTGAATATATCAGAAACCAGAATGTACTGATAAAGGAACTCTTTCATGCAACTGTCTTAGAAATACTTATCCAGTAAAGCAGGTGGTCGATGAGAGCATCCTGGTGCCCAGGTGCTTTAAAAGCTAAGGGGCATCTGGAAACCTTTGTGTGGTATCCTGTTTTTTGTCCTGGCCTGTGATGTTGACGGTGACTTCAAGGGAGATTCCCTTGCTCCATTGGGCTGGCACCCCCTCATATAGAGGAAATACACCTGAGGATGGCATTTAGCACCAATCAGTCAATCAGTCTTATCCTAAATAACATCATAAGGTGTGTCAGTTAAAACTAGAATTCACTTAATTCACTAAACTCAGGGTTTAGTGTGTACTGGCACAAATCTCCAATCTCCAGTCCTGCTTATTTGCCGTAAAATAAGAGTCGAACCAATCAATCCAGTCAAGCTGATGGCCACACAAGCCACTGTTTTGAACTTAAGGCCTAATTCCGCTGTATGCAATAACCGCAACTACATGTACATTGTTATGAAAAGAGAAAGTTAGGTGTGGCGACCTGATGTTGATGTGGTCGTCTTGTTTCCCCAACCATACCGTCACATATTTAGACGGCTTTTAGACAGGCTCTCACTTAAATAATTTGAAACTCTGTTTTATATGATGTGGGAAAAAAAAGTCAAATCTTGAAGCAATTTTTTGGGAACAACTTTTCCCCCCGAATCTATATAAAGAGTATTATTATCAGGGAAACACACAAGGGGACTTCGGCTATCGAGTTGTTTACAAGGTTTTTCCCCCTCTGTATTAAGAAGTGCAGAGTAAAGTAGTGGATAATTCATTGTTATATAAATCAAATATCCTTGAGTAAGACTTTAAACATCAAACAAACAACATTCTCTCTGTACTTAGCACTGGAGTAACAATAGTTGTACAACAGAGCAAAACACTTCACATTTTATGGTTTGTGTTAGTGTGACTACTTATAGTTGCAGTTCATTGCCATCATATAAGTGAAATGCCCTTGAGAACGACCTTAAACACCAATCAATCAATGAAACAAATAAACAAAAGGCTACATGTTCTTTTCACAAATAACATAAATATGTACTTCTTTCATTATTAAAAACTTTGTTTTTATTTGTTTCCAGTGATGACAAGGGTGATTTCCTCCACCCAAGACGCTCATTGGGCTGGCAAGGCGTCATATTGGTGAAATAGTCCTGAGGTGCTGAGTACAGCTTTAAAAGTTCAATCAAACAATATAAAAAATATAGGCCTTCCAATATATGTACATTGTACCTGTATTGATCCTTAAAAAGCCATATTGGGGGAAGCAAAATTCGATGTTATGTGTTTAATTGATGGTAAAGGCTGCAAAATTAGTTTCTTTTTCAGAGTATTTTACCGTTTTCTACTGATACTTTTTTGTCTTTAAGAAATTTTATTTCTTATAGAGTTAGAAATATAATTCTAATTTTTTATAATAAGAATTATGCATATAATTATGCTAGACTCGATAACCAATGCTGTCATAAATTTGCTTGGGAGGGTAAATGTTAATGTAAAGCAACCAATTTTTGGGGTTTTTTTGGGACTATTAATTGATTTTCTAGTTCCTTGCAAGCATGCTTGTCTATGTCACGCTGATATATTATAACTCCATAATTAGTGTGTGGCCTTGCTGTTAGACTAATAGGCCAGACTATCACAATGTTACATTTGAGGATTTAGCAGGCGTCTATCCGCAGTCCCTCCCAGTTATATTTCTAACTCTATAAGAAATCAAATTTCTTAAAGACAAAAAAGTATCAGTAGAAAAGGTGAGATACTTTAGAAACGTACAAATTATAATTAATTTGGTTTATTTTTTTTGCCTCTGTGTAAAAATTTATCATTGCGGTCCTCATAATGGGAAATGGTATTTTGTATCATGTTTTTATTTTATGGCAATGACACCAGAAATGATTGTTTCCGGGAATTGTCAAGGACTCCATGCAAATCATCAAACAAGTTAAATATTTTGCTCATGCTTTAATATATTTTTATAAATGCCTCCACCGATAAATGTATTTTTAAAGAAATATATATATATTTTTTTTATTAAGACTAATTTGCAGTTAAAATTGTCACTAAATTTGTTAGCAGGGGTCGGTGCGTTAAGATCTTCCTGTGCCCTGGTGCCCTGTGTATTTCTCATAACACTCTGGGCTGGCACATTGTCATATAAGTAAATTAACTTTAAGTATGGCATACTGTAAAACCCCAATCAACCAAACAAATCATTACCATTAATGTAGTCAAATGTATAGCAGAAGTCTCCTTACTTCTTTCTTCTACCTTTTTGCCAGCTGTAACGTTAGTGTCAAATAATCAAATCACACCTAGAAAGTAATACACACAAATCCAAAAAAAAATTGTTCACAAAGTAGCAGATGTTAGTTTCCATGATCTTATCAGGTTTTATTCATGTACATGTTGGTATGGAAGATAATATTGATTGGGACACAGCACTGTATGTTAAATTTGTATAGACAGTATGTGTTTTAACTCTGATAAAGCGTATAGGTTGTAGAGCCTAACCATTTACAATGTAATCTCGGATTTAAATGGGCGTAATGATAATACATGTATGTGATAATACTCTCATATAAATATTAAGGTAACAATATTTGTATTGGAAATACTAAATACATGTCCAGCTTTATTAATTATTAATTTAATTTATTAATGTGACTACTCCAAAGAATGAAGAAAGATTCATGTTGACTCAATAGTTTGGTTTATTGTTAAACCATCATCAGGAGTGAATATCATATAGAGAAATATATATTTTTTCTTCATTCTTTGGTGTAGTCACATTACTCTATTATGTAAAGTTAGTCAGTGGTTATTGTAATATTTATTAATTACAACATCTGTCTTGCACATGGCTTCATCCAGAATCGGTGATGTGCCAGTCCAACAACCACATTTTGGCCCCCCAAAAATGCCTATCCATTTCCTATCCCCATCCACCGTTACTAATTAGATCATTAAAAATGCAAAAACTACATGAGGTAACTTTAGTCTTTAACTTAACATCTATGTTAGGAAGTTTTTGTAAATTTTTTTGTTGCATGTGTTACATTTCATATATCTTTCAGCTGAGCTTGAGAGACAGTTGAATGAACTCAATCAGGAAAGGGTTAAAGTTGTTGGTGAAAAAGAGGAATTGATGTCACAGCTTAGTTCCCTGGAAGAGGAAAGGGTTAAAATGAGCCAAGTTATCACTGATCAACAGGCTAAACTTGATGAGGTAATTGTCAAATAATTAATTTTTATTATTTTAACCTGGAAATTGACTCGTGAAACCCAGGGCCTCACACCCCTAAAATGTTCTTATATGGTGACCCTGCAATCAAAAGTCTTCATATAAGAGAAAGTAGTTTAAGTCTGAAAATTAAATCATAACTTTATTTTGTCTGACCTAAATAGCTCTCGTCTTGTTATGTCACATTTAGATCCGAGGAAATCACCTATATAACGGGCGGGTGGTTGGGCGGGAGCTTCCTGATGCCCTGGTGCTCTTGGAGTTTAGGGGCATTGGAAAGTGGATTTTTTTTGTGCTGTCTTTTTTTGGTCTCTTTTTTTTTCACCTTTTTATGCCTCGTCTTTCATGTTGCCAGTGACGTGAATGGTTGTTTCCTTCACCCATGGGACTGGCGCGCCATCATATAGGTGAAATTCCCCTGAGTACAGCGTTAAACCCCCAATCAATCAATCCTATAAAATGATGACGATTGGATTGTATAGTTGACCAAATCTTGAACGGTATAATTTTTATTCTTTATAAAAAATTATCTCCCTTTTACCGTATATCACATTAAACCAAAAATGTTAAGCAAAACTGTTACTTAGTGTTAACCACGGCCTCAAGTCATCTGGAATTTCATTGGACAATTGAGACAGTGATGTTTGATGAATCACGGAGTGGCTGACATCATTGAACAAAATTTTATATGTGATGTCCCCAGATCGTCTTGTAAATGTGACATAACAAGTGGAGAGCTATTTAGGTCTGATTTTAATCGGATTGAGCATTTATTATGCCATCCCCAGGAGAGAGCATAATAAATGCTGATCTATTGAGTCAAAATGAAGTTTATCAATTTACAATATAACACTAGATTTTGTTTTATCGTTTTTTAGAAGCTAATCTATGGATTTCACCTATATTTATAGCTTATATATTTAATTAATACATTTTTATAAATGAAGAAAAATAAAATTTGACATGCCTTGAGGATCAAACTGCTAACAGGGCCAACAATTGAAATCCATACAATCGTGTTATGTAACATTAAATCCTTTCTAATATTTCTACTTTTTTACAGAACCAACTTGAACATGACAAGGAACAAACACAGCTTATAGCTACACTCCAAGAAGACCTATCCACAGCACTGGCTAGGTTACAGGATGTGAGACAGAAGCTAAACCTAGAGGAAACTACTAGAGAAAGTCTGGAGATGAAACTAGCTCAGATGGAGGCCAACAGAGTCACTTCCGATGACGATATTGTAAGTTTTTAAAAATAAATATTTGTGTCTTCATGTCATCTTCTGGAATTGAGGACATATGCTTTGTAGATAAACTACTGGGCAGGTTTCTCAAAGCCATATTAAATTTCATTAGATATTAGGTGATATCAGGTGATGTTAAAGAACTTTCCCTAATCCATAATAGCAGGTCGCTGAGAGCTTTTTTCTTGTGCCTTGATACTCTAGCTATCGGAAAGCTGATTTGTTGTGGTGTTTATTTTTGCATGTCCTTGTTGTATTTGTTTGTTGTCATTCGTGTTTCGGATAGCTTCTTCAACCCACTTAACTAGCATGCCTTTATATGATCCCCAAACAAACAAAATGAGTTCAGTATTTAAACTAGTATTTAATTTAATGAATAATCATCCAACTAACAACTGGACCCTGATTCAAACTCTTCTTTAAGGGACTTACATTTGTTATTATTGAATATGAATAGCATTGCACTTGTCACACCTTTTGGAGACATCAAGATTTAACCTAGTTCTGTTTTTATGTTTCAGACTACTCTGACCGAGGAATTAGCTGACAGCCAGAAAGCTCTGTCCTCTTTAGAGGCGAGTTTGTTTGAGAGAGTGGCTGAAGTTAAACAGCTTCAACAGGACAAGGTCACTTCTGAGGTCAAGGCTGTTGAGTTAGAGGAACAGAAAGAAGGTGAGAAATTCTCCTCAGCAGCTTTGTTTCATGTGCATTGTTTTCATTTATAAGTTTCCCCTTACTTTTCGCCAAACCAAGGTTATCCAAAGTCATATTTAAAAGTAAAATATGAAGCTTGTAAACTTGATCATGTTTAACATATTATTATTATGCCCCCAGAAGTAACTTCTTTAATATTTTTGTAAGGAAATGGATATAATGTGTATCTGCTAATTTCATTCCACGTCCCTTGGGATAAAGATGTATTGTTTCAACTTTAGCTAAACCTAACAATGATTTAACATGAAATTATAATTTGTTTTTTTTAGAAATTGAAAAAGAGCGGAGTGAACTATTACAGGAGATACACAAATTAAAAATGAAAGTGGAATATGAAATGCAGCCTGATATTGCCTTTGAAGAAGAGAATAAAGCCCTTCAATCCAAGGTAATTGATATGTCATTAAATCACGGGTATGTTTATTTATAAAATGTATTAGAATGTCTTGCCTTTGATAACCTTACATGTTAGGGGCCTACGCCGTGGCTTGGTGGTTAGAGCATCTGACTGGCGTGACTACTGATCCTCCTTCTATGTACCGCACGGGTTCGATCCCCCCAGTGGACCTGCTTAGGTACAGAGGGAGTCACCAGT
>JAVFBY010299977.1:0-10278 GCA_034781015.1 Tonicella lineata
TTTACAGATTTTTCTTAGCTTAATTGTGTACATTTCCACCTTCTCTAGGACGCAAATATCCCTTTTACATCAAACCTTTGAAAGAGCTCATGAAACCAGAAATGTGCCCGCAGTTAGGCCTATAGTTTTGTTTTGTTGTTGTTGCAAGTCTTCGATAGCCACGATGTTCAACACAAATGTCTTTGGCAGTCTGAAGTGCTTTCCGACTTATTACAACGACGGGAAACATTCCGTTATATATTTTAGTGTAACAGGAGTAAATTAACAGTTAATTTTTCGCTAAAATACTTCACAAAAACTAGCCCGAGTGACCTCCCTTCGACCAGTGTCCGAATGTTAACCTTTTACCAGCTATTTTTTTTAATTAAATTACTGTACTATTCCATTATAATGTAGTCTATGCCGATAACATATTTGATAAGTAAATGCATCTCCACTTTTATATCTTTTTAATATGACTTTGTTTGGCCATATTTTAATATTTTTGTCTTGTTTGCCTGGCTTTCGTCGATTTCACGCCGATTGTAAAAACAGGTCATGTGACCCTATTTTGTCTACTTCCGCCCACTGTTGAATTAGCTTGACACGGTGATTGTCACTTTTCTTTTTGGAGGCAATTGCTGCCCCTTTTATGCTATGTTATATGTGAATAAACCTTATTTCAACTAAAGGCATCTTGAATCCTACTTACTCCGGTTACATTTGGCGTCGACGGTAGGATATATTCACATTTAAGGTGCAGCAATACAACAGACATGGCTGAATGTGGGGACATGGGAAGAATCCAAGTCAGATTAGAGGAGCTTACTCTGATTGTAGAACAACAAGCAGAGGAATTAAAACAAGAGAAACCAGGACAACTGTTATTATTTCATGAGAGAGGAAGGTACCAGTATTCACAGGCGTTGAAGAACTTGGCCCATGGGTGGAGTGTATAAAGAGTGCGTTTAGAACCTGGCACATTCCAGAGTCGGACCAAGCAGACACTATATTGGATTATTTATCTGGTCAAGCTCGACAGACTGTAACATTTATGCCTGAACGACACCAAGGGAACATCACTCATATTTTTCGGACTTTATTCAATGTTTACGGTGACAAAACAAAAATAGATAGCCTGCTTGGAGAACTTTTTGATATAAAACAGAATTGCTCTGAAAGTATAAGGGCATTTTCCTGTACGTTGCAAGGAAAGGCTAAGAGGATTGAAAAGAGGAAAGACAACCAAATACTGGATATGAGCAAAGTGTTGAACAATCTGTTCACCATTGGCCTTCTGGATATAAATATACGGCGTCAAGTCAAAATGAAACTGAGGGAGTCCAACAATATTTCTTTTGATGAGTTGGTAAAATTGGCTATTGTTTGGTCAGAAGAGGACCAGTCTGTTGTGCCTTGTGTGAGGGCCCTATCGACCACTCCTGTAAAACCTCAAGAAGACATGGGACAGGATATCTTGCGTGAACTACTTCAGCAGCAGAAACAAATCATCGACTTACTGCAGGGTGAACCGTCACGTGATGAACAGGGCAGACATTTGTGTTATGAGTGCCGTCAACCCGGGCATTTTAAGAGAAACTGTTCGTTAAGAAAACGTAATCTTGCATTTCAAAACCAGCCAGGGCAATCTAGACAGGATTTTTGAGGACTTCTGCTGTTGAGGGTCGTACAGTAGAGTGTGTTCCAGGCCCTACACTCCCAGAAACATTGATAGACAGGTCAGTTGGTAAATGTCCAATGGTTGATGTGACAATTGGAGGTGTTTGTGTAAGGGCATTACTGGACACTGGATCACAGGTGACTACTGTTAGTTAACAATTCTTTAATAGTCATCTAAAACACAAAGGTGCTATTCCTCATGACATTGGCTACCTCAGGCTGACAGCAGCCAATGGACTTGAAATACCATATGCTGGGTGTATGGAAACTGATATTGAACTTTTTGGGCATGTTTTACCTGGACAAGGAGTGCTTATTTTAAGAGATAATTCTCACAATGTGAACTGTTGTATTGTGGGAATGAATGTACTTAAACATTGTGATAAAAGCATATGGGATAGTATTAATCTTTCAACTGAAATTAAAAAGGTTTCAATGAGTGTAATCAAACACATAAATCCAGAGAATAACATATCTTCGACTGGTGAACTGGGTTACGTCAAGTTAAGTGGTGGTCACGTGACAGTCCCCCTCGTTGTGAACTTATTGTTAACGGTTATTGCCATTCCGCTGTTTCAAGAGACAATCACCCAGTTTTAATTGAGTCAAATTTGAGTGATCAGTTACCTTCCACCTTATTTGTTGCCTGCGTGTTTTCTACTGTGTGCAGTGGTATTGTGCCCGTTAGTCTAATGAATGTGGGTGACCCGCCTATTATAGTGAAATCTCGTACACGCATCGCACAGTTGCATGTTTGTACGTTTTTTGAAAATGCTAGAGTTAACGTGGTAAGTGGGTATGGAGCATTACAAGTGACTCTGAACGATAATGCAACTTCCCCAATATTCTCTGGTTCTTCCCAAGTAAACATTGGTGATATTGATTTAAACGACCAGCAGAAAAATAAACTAGAAAAGTTGTGTGACTATGAATGTTTTTTCTCTCAACATAAGCATGACTTTGGCTTCACTGGTAGTGTGTTCCATCAAATAGAAACCGGTGACCAACAACTCATTAAACAGTGACACAGGAAAGTTTCTCCCCACCTGCTCACTGAGTTCAAGCAGCATATTTATGACTTGGTGACACAAGGTGTTTTGCAGAAAAGTAAGAGTCCCTGGGCATCACCAGCTGTTATTTTTGGTAAGAAAGATGGATCCATTCAGCTCTGTTGTGATTATAGGTAGTTAAATAAAGTCACTCGTAAGGATGCTTTTCCTATTCCACGAGTCGACGAGTCACTTGATGCTCTTGGGTCAGCAACTGCATTTTCATCACTAGGCTTGACATCTGGTGACTCCAGGTTGCCATGGACAAAGAGAGTCAAGCCAAAACTGCTGTTACAACTCCAATGGGACTGATTGAGTGGACAGAAATGTCATTTGGACTGTGTAACGTCCCCGCAATTTTTCAAAGATTGATGGAATGCTGCCTCAGAGATATGCAGTGGGAAAGTTTAACATTCTTGTGTTTAGTTCAATTTTTTACACTCATCTTGAAAGACTGGAACAGGTGTTTCAGCGAATGAAAGAGCATGGACGAAAACTGAAGCCAGAGAAATGTTTTCTCTTACAACAAAAAGTGAAATTTCTTGGACACATTGTATCGGATCAAGGTGTGCAAACTGACCCTGATAAAACATCAGTTTTGCATGAGTGGCTGGCTCCTTGTACTGTAAAAGAACCGAGGTATGTTTTAAGTTTTATGGGATACTACCGCAAGTTTGTTCCAGGGTTTCAAAGATTTCATCCCCTTTGCACAGGCTAGTAGGGAAGGGTAAGGATGGAAAAACAGTGCCGTTTGAATGGTCAAGTGAATGTCAGGAGGCGTTTGACCGTTTACGTCAAAAGCTTACATCAGCTCCCATATTAGCTAACCCAGACTTTGCAAGGCCATTCATTGTGACAACGGATGCCAGTTTCAAAGGACTCGGCGAAGTGCTATCCCAACGCATAGAGAGCAAGGAAAGACCAGTTGTCTACGCTAGTAGAGGGCTAAGACCATGTGAAAGAAACGACAAATACTATAGTGCATTCAAACTGGAACTCCTTGCACTGAAGTAGGCTGCTGGAGAAAAAATTAGTGAGTATCTGCTTTACAGCAAATTTGTCGTTCTGACCGATCACAACCCATTGAAATATTTGGATAGTGCTAAGCTGGGTGCTACGGAACAAAGATGGGTTGCCCAACTTGCCGATTTTGACTTTGAAGTTGTGAACAAATCTGGAAAGAACAATTCAAATGCAGACTCGTTGTCCCGTTTTCCACATGAGCCAGAGGAGGTTATTGTTACCTCTTCAGAAGTGAAAGCAGTATTGTGGCCCTTTGTAGTTGAAACCATAGACTGTAACATTCCATGTACTACCAGTATTACAGCTTTATGTGTGATAGACTGTTCTGGTTACACTAAGGACCAGATCGCAATCTCGCAGGAAGAAGATGCTGTAGTTGGGAAAGTGTTACACTATGTGAAGATTCAGAAAAGGCCTTGGAGATCTGAACGAATGCGTCAATCACCAGAAGTACAGAAACTTCTTGGACAATGGCATCGACTAAAGTTTTATCATGTGTTGTACAGGCTTGTTCAGGATCCAAAAGATGGCTCAGAACGACATCAGCTTATGATACCGCCTGAACTCCGAAACGAAGTCTTCAATGCCAAACATGACCATGCAGGTCATTTCAGTGATCGTCGCACATTGGAATCCATGAGAATATTCTACTACTGGCCATCAAGGACTGCCGATGTGCAACAGTGGATTCGAACATGTAAACGGTGCGCTTTAGCTAAGGACACAACCCACCCTTCCATACTCCTTTGGTTTGTTTTGAACTTTCTGCTCCCCTGGAGACTGTCGCTATGGACTTTACACTCTTTGAACGTTCGAGTGATGGTTACAAAATGGCCTTGTGCTCACAGATATGTTTACTCGCTTTTGTGTTGCTGTTCCCACTAAGGATCAAAAGGCGGTTACGGTAGCCAAGGCATTGGTGAAACATTGGTTTACGCACTTTGGTTGCCCCAGTAGACTTCATTCAGACCAAGGACGAAATTTTGAGTCTTCTGTCAAAGCGAACCTTTGTGAGATGTACAACATTGACAAGAGTCGCACCACGCCCTACCATCCAGAGGGAAATGCCACTTGTGAAAGGTGGAACAGAACAATGCATGCCATGCTAAGGTCACTACCGCAGAACAAGAAGCGGCAATGGAGAGAACATCTGCCAGAATTGACTCTAGCCTATGACAGCCATGTTCATGCTTCCACGGGCCGGGGTTTCCACCATTCTACTTGATGATGGGCAGAGATCCATGGCTACCCATGGGTAGACTGAGGGTGCCTTAACACAAGTTGAGGGTGCCTTAACCATCACAATCGCCTGAAAACAACCTACAATATCGCTAAGGACTTGTCGAAAGAGGCTGGTGCTGCCAGAAAGCGTACCTATGAGCGTGTTGCTCCAGGTGCTCTTATCCGTCCCGGTGATCGGGTTTTGGTTCGAAATCATAAGGTCCGAGGAAGAAACAAGATACAAGACAAATGGTGGCCAAGACCCTATCTGGTTCTGGACCAGTCTAATCCGGATCTTCCTGTGTTCCACATAAGACAAGAAAGAGGTAACCATCAGTCCAAAGTTGTCCACAGAAATCAGTTGAAATTGTGTACTTTTCCAATGGAGAAAACCAAAAGGAAGTCTAGTGCAACAGTGCCAGCTTCCACAGACAACCCAGTCTTACCTCAAGAAGTGGAACGTTTTTATACAGTTGTTCTACCTCCCACTCCCCGTGTGACTGCGGTAGAAGATCAGATAATGGATAGAGGAGATACTTCCATCTCCAGTGACTCTGAAGCGCCACTTCGAAAATCAACTCGATCAACAAGAGGCATTGCACCCCAAAGATACATGTTCGGTGTTAATACCTCTAGCTCAAACTCTACCTCAAAACCCGGACTGTTTGATGTTGTAACATCGTGGTTCTTGTGATTCAATGTTGTTTAAATGACACGTGGACGTTGTCAAATTTTGTAGGGAAGAGTGTAACAGGAGTAAATTTACAGTTAATTTTTCGCTAAAATACTTCATAAAAACTAGCCGAGTGACCTCCCTTTGACCAGTGTCCGAATGTTAACCTTTCACCAGCTATTTTTTTTATTAAATTTTAATTAATTACCGTACTATTCCCTTATAATGTAGTCTATGCCAATAACAGATTTGATAAGTAAATGCATCTCAAATTTTTATATCTATTTTAATGACTTTGTTTAGCCATATTTTAATATTTTTGTCTTGTTTGCCTGGCTTTGGTTGATTTCACGCCGATCGTAAAAACAGGTCATGTGACTTCATTTTTGTTTACTTCCGTCCAATGTTAAATTCACTTGACACGTTGATTGTCACGGTTCTCTTTGGAGGTAAATCTTTATTATTTTATGCCATCATGTCACCAAAATTGCCTTATGCATCGCTAAACTTATGATTAACATGCCTACTATATTTTTGGCCAATGTTATTGTTTCTTTTAAGCGAACTAGAGTGTTTTTCTTTTGGTCATTGTCATTGATTTCACGCCGATCATAATAACAGGTCATGTGACCATATTTTGTCTACTTCCGCCCACTGTTAAATTCACTTGACATGTTGATTGTCACAGTTTTTTTTGGAGGTAAATCTTACTTATTTTATGCCATCACGTCACCAAAATTGCCTTATGCATCCCTTAACTTATTATTAACATGCCTAATATATTTTTGGCAAATGTCATTGTTTTTAGCGATCTAGTATGTTTTTCTTTTGTCAACAAAGGTTAACGTTGTTGTCCGCCATTTTGAGAATGTTTCGTCGTCTTTGTTTATGATTAATTTGCTGTCATTTGTTTTATAATACCTATTTAGTAACAACATTTAACTCATTCCGTAGGTTGGGTGCTGTCCTGCAATAAGGCTTATGTCTATTTGGTTTTGGAGTGAGGCTGTTCCTATGTCTGACCAAATATAACATCTTGGTAAGTTGTTATGTCAGTGTGTTACTTTATGGTCATAGCTTTAAACATAAGTGAAGCACAATTTATTATTGTGTAACCTAGTCAAGACAAGCATTTCTCTTTTGAATTTGTTGATTTTACACATGTATGTTTTTCTAATTAATACTGTACTTGCTTTAAATTCCCACTATTTTTCTATAATGTTAGGTGCGGTTTTATTTTTATTTTGTTTGATGTAACTCTCACGCCATTGATATTTACTGGTTACATTTTAGAATCCCTAGTGATAGCATTGTTTTATTCTAAGTAAAGAGGATAGCTAGAATAAGTGCGTGCGAGTAAAGCTTTAAGTATTTCACAATCTCTAGTCACTCACATGTTGTACTTATTGATAAATGATATGTATCAATCATACATAGACCTACGTCATATACATGTATGTTTCGATTGACGGTGGATTAATTACCGTACCGCTATGGAACCCTTTTGGTCCAAGTCGAAATCGTAAATCCATGCGCTGCTTGTATTTTGGGAAATACTCTTGAGTACGCAGTGATGTCCCGACCTGATATTATGCAGCTATAAACATGTCTTATAGCTGAATACTATAATATGTTTGTGATACTTTTTATTAATAATGGAAATATAATAGTAGGAATAGAATATTTCAGGATATTTTTGATACTTTCTACTCCTTATGGAGATATAGTAGTAGAGATAGAATATTTCAGGATATTTTTGATATTTTACTCCTTATGGAGATATAGTAGTAGAGATAGAATATTTCATGACATTTGACATTTTACTCTTTATGGAGATATAGTAGTAGAGAAAGGATATTTCATGACATTTGATAGTGTAGAACTGTTGGATTGTTTACTCGCTCAACTACTGTTTTGTTGATTGTTTTATATTTTATGACATTTGATATTTTACTCCTTATGGAGATATAGTAGTAGAGAAAGGAGATTTCATGACATTTAATAGTGTAGAACTGTTGGATTGTTTACTCGCTAAACTACTGTTTTGTTGATTGTTTTATATGTTGAACTAATAGTGTTTTTAATTGTTTCAGGCAATTGCTGCCCCTTTTATGCTATGTTATGTGAATAAACCTTATATCAACTAAAGGCATCTTAAATCCTACTTACTCCGGTTACACATGCGACAGGTAAAATTATTGTGTGCCTGTCTCCAGTTAGACTTTCTTGCGCAAGGGGTAATTGATTCACTTATTTTACTTTTGAACTTGGTCCCTGGCTCTTAGGAGAAAGTAAACAAAACGGGTGCACTGCTGTCAGGGGCTTGACGGAGTGAAATTAAGAGTAAAATGTGAGCAATTAGAAAAAAGAAAAAGCTGGATAACATGCGTCTTTATCGAGGCAGATATACCTTGTTCGTCTCCAATTGGATATTGGTCAAACTTGTATGCCCCCACAAAAATTTTACAAGACATGTTGTCACCAGAAATCCACATGAAGATGGTGTCTCAAATCGCAATTTTTACAGAAACAGGGTGTCTCATTTTACCTTATCCCTATCTTTCCCATGTTAAAGTCGGACTGATTAAACAGGGTGTCTCACATGGCTAGTTGGGTTAATGTAGGACATTCCTGTACGTGGACAACATAAATAATTTTATATGTATTGAATTATCAAATGTTATCTAAAATTTCTGAGGAAACACACTTGTAAGATATGTTTTTCCCTATCTTAATATTTTTACTTGATAGTCAGGATAAACTGGGTAATGGCCTCGTAATCTAACGTCAGTATTGTTTCCACGTCATAGGAAGAAAATCCAAATCTCCTGGTCGCATTCTCTGGATCTTGAGGGTCGATGTTACAAGTGTACGTGGCATTGCCACCAGATGGAGCCACTGTGTAAATTCCAGTACCCACGACTGCAGACTCAAGCAAGTTGACTGTTGCTGGCAATGAAGGCAAATTTAGTGGGGCACTGTCTGAAAAGTGAAATGTTAAACAAAAAAGGGTTTTAAACAAGTTAGGGAGAGACGGGCTGACTGCAATTTAGCAACAATGACATTAAAATCAACGATGTCCTATTGGTTATCATAAATTTTTCAAACTGGATGCCCATGCCTACGGTCGGGTGGCCTGAAGCCCCATAATATGTTATTGACATTATACTTATACATTACAGTAAGTCTTTTAAAATATAGTTGGGCCTCACAACTTGAGCTAAAAATGCCAAGTGATAAATTTTAATTGTATTTTGCCTTAGGTTACCACTGTGTTCAGATTGTTTTTTTTTTAATTTGATTTGGCTATCGCAATATGACATACCTGTTAAGATAGATAGGCAACCAAGACCAAAGAGGAGAAGATAACTCCACAGTTTGACCATCATGATCATCTACAATACCTCATCTGTCTGTCCTAAATAACGGTCAAACTACATCTTAACATCTAAAAAAACAAAACAATGGCAATGAGAACAGGGTGGTATATACCCCAATGTTTATTTTCGAAACTTGGTCAAGACAAAAAAAAATATATGAGAAAAAAAAAATGGTTTTACGAGGACTCAAACCAGGGACGTAAAAAAAACAGACGTCCTAAATTCATAAGTCCAGCTCTTTATCTTACTGAGCCAGGACTGAACTGGAAGGAGGATGTGAATCTAATCTATGCTCATGCCTTTAATTGGCCACGCGATCATATTTCTGATGCCGATTTATCCTTGGATTTTTTTTTACCAGAATGGAAGGCATCTTTTTGTTTTATTCTGTGGCGTGACAAGGAATATTGTAGGGGAATTTCTCCGATTGGTCCATGACATTCATCGGTTCCCTTACCGCTAAACTGCGAAAAGTGTAACCAGTAACTGGTGAAATTGTCTGTTTCTAATTCAATACTTTAATTTACTGTCTAAAGCTGCGTTCGGGACCTTCAAAATCACCAGATTCACCACTCGTGCCTCCTAATAACCAGGACAGTCGGTTGACTCTGTAAGCATCGAGTCGACGAGTTGCATTTTTCAGTCATAGAACTGCTGGAACAGAATTTACAATTTGTGAACTAATACTGATATCTTATAGGCCTAAGAAGGCTGTCGAATGCATTTTTACGTTAGCAAATAGTACGCAAATACAACAAGAATGGTGATAACAACAGCTTTGCCGAACATTGTGTGACAGTTTCAAGGGTGTTTTCTTTTCCCCCACCCACTCTGATGACATCAATTATAGTGAAATAACCAGTTAACTGATAAAGCCATTAAAACCATCTAAACAGTCAAAAAAATATATAAGAAAACAGATTTTCCATAGTACAAATTAGCCTAGCCCGAATATTGGGCTATGTAGGTTTGCTTTTTATTTATTAATTTTGACATTCAACTGGAGACGCCAACAACAACAAAAAATGTGTCAGGGTTGATTTAAAAGCTAAAATTAGCCTAGATGCGAATACATATGTGATCTGATAGGCCTAGACCTGCCCACAAACCTTGGTATCTAGATGGTTGTCAATGTTTACGTTTGGTTGTAAGGTTGACCTACATAGGCTACTGTAGCATAGCCTGTATAACTGCAAGAAGGAGAAGGGTTCTCTAGTCCGAAGGTTCTCTGGTCCGAAGGTTCGCTGGTCCGAAGGTAAAAAAATATGTCGTG
>JAVFBY010300088.1:0-10278 GCA_034781015.1 Tonicella lineata
GTATCAACCAATCATATTCATGAACCATTTTTTTAATAATTTTATTTACTATAAGCGACTGTGAGTAACTGATTTTGTTTATTTATTTTAATAATTGCGATAATTTAGCTGGTTAACTTAATATTTGTGGTTAAAGTTAATATTTAAGGTCAAAGTTAATACTTAAGGTTAAACATAATATTTCTACTGATATAGCCTACATTGTATGGTTGTTAATTGTTCTACATTTATCTGGCTATTTTGTTAAGTTTGAAAACAGTATTGAATAAGTAATTCTAATTGTTTATCTTTAAATATTTATTGTTAATTGTTGAGTGAATTCTTATAAAAAAGTGAACTCTTACTGTGAAAAATAGAAAAACAAATGAAAACAATGCGAATTAACACGTATTTTGACGATAATAACGCTGATTTTAATTTAGAAGAAATATAAAATAGACTTTGTAAAGTGCATTTTAAAAGAGGAATCAAGTGGAGAGTTTATGGTCCTATCTGGTTTTATTTACGACGTGGAATTTGTGAATAGACATTTAAATTCGGTAAATCATAGACATTGAAATTAACAACCTTCCTTGAATGACAACAACAACAACACATGTTGAACTGTCATTTTGGGGAATATTTACGCGTTGTGAAGCACAGGCCAATTAGCGATCAAAAGTGGGCTACAAAATGCAGTCACAAGCAAAATGTCGACGGATTACTTTTCCGGAAAAGTGTCAACACAGCCACAAGTAAAACAAACCCTACCATTGATGAGAAACTCTCAACAATAGGCCTACTAGTTTAGACATTGTGCGAACAGTAGAAAAACATGGTTCCAACTTTCCAGACATTCGAGTTTTGGAGCCCTGAAGATCGAGTTTTGGAGCCCTCAATCTTACAGAGTTAGCTTAAACTAGTAGTATCCAGTTATCGTAGTTGGGGCGCGCATGTTGTGTCGCTTCTTTATTTACTATGGTACCGGTACCGTAATAAAATCTTTTACTTTGATTATAAAGAAAAATAGAAAACCAAAACTTTCACCTTACATGTATGTCAAAAATGGAAAGTTTATAACTTTTTCAATCTGGGGAAAATACAGAAACTCGCCGTTTTTTTCTTTTATTATTAGTTTTAGCACATTTAGCGGTTAGTCGGCCTTTAAACAATCTTAACGAATACTTAATGTTTAAACGATCGATTTGACAATTAGACAGATTCTTTTTTCAAATCGTTTTAGAATAGACTTACCGCTGTGAGCAGTTTGTCATCACAGGCGTTCAGAACTACAAGAAACTTTGATTAATTTGTTTTTAAATTACAGAGAATTCCAACAATTCCAACAATTAATTTAACAACAATAACAATAATATATTTCAATAAAGACTTTATTTATTCAATGCAAGTTTGTTTGGTGTGCTGAATTTAGTTAAATATAGGAAAATTTGATGATTGTAATTCTCCTTCGTGAAATTGTCTTTGTTATAGTTGACTTGAGTTTGATTTGCCTTCGAGAGAAATACTATAAGATAAGTTTTGCAGAAACAAACTTTGCATCCGCTTGGTAACGTTTCGTCATAAAATTGACCTTAATTAAGTTAGGAGATGGCAGAACACTTTAATTGAATTTGATAAGATAAGAAAATCAAGTTTTCAGTCAGCTGTCCTTCTCCTTTAATTTAAGCTCCACTAACCGCTAAACGGGCTAAAACTATTTATAAAAGGAAAATCGGAGATTTTCTGTATTTTTCCCAGATAGAAAAAGTTATGAACTTTTCATTTTTCCCAGGCAGGGTCGACAACTCTCTCAAAGGTCAACCATTTAGATACTTTAAACATTTTTCTTAGCCAAATTGTGTCATCGAAAAGGAAAGTGTAAATTTCCACCTTCTCTGGGAAGCAAATATCACTTTTACATCAAATCCATAGACACCTTTTCGTTATTTTCAGAAATTGTTTTACAAGAGCTCATGCAACCAGAAATTTGCAGTTATACTTTGTTTTGTTGTTGTTGCAGTCTACGACAACCACGCTGTTAGATACAAATGTCTTTGGCAGTCTAAAGTGCTTTGCGACTAATTACAATGACGGAAAACGTTGCATTATGTATTTAAGGTAACGAAATGTCATTTTAGTGATGAATTGTGTGCATATAATTTTTAAGCGACCATATTGTTTACCGGTTAGTTGGACTTCAAGCCTACATATAGAAGCTACTTATACATTCAGACGCTATAATAAGATAATTTCGCTACAATTTATTCACATTACATTTTTATGGAGTGACGACATCCCTGACAATTCTTTTAAATGGACACATTATTTTTGTAACATGAGCACCACACAAAGTCATTAATACAAGTAGGCATATTTGCTCCAACTTGAGTTAATAGTTTTTCCAATAGAACTAAAAACAAATCCAATGTTTTGGAAAAGCACACTTGATTTATAATCATATCAAAGTCTTTTTATACTGATGGATTAATGAACAGTCTCTGTTCAGTCTTTTCAAGCTTAATGTAATCCAGGTGCGTATTGGTTTTAGTGGAGGGTTCAGGTAATAAGGTTTTATCCGGGCACTTTTCACAGGTGTGATACGTTCGAACAGAGTCACTTGGAGTGGTCAGAGTGGTCCAGCGCTGAAAACAAAAAAGTACCACAATTATATATTAACAATCTTTCGTTCATCACAAAGATCAATTTGTGTTTGGTCTAAATGTCAAATGAGACCAATATTGTCACATTGTTCCATTCGATAGTATAACTTGCTTAATTTGAAAAAAGGAGTGTTAATTAAGTCATACTAAGTTCTCTGTGCACAAGAATCAACTTATAGCTATTTTACTATCATAAATCACATAACGTGGAAGTTGATATTTACGGAAAGCTCACACTCATGAGATAAATACTAAATAAAGATAAAAATGATAAAATTCGGCATGGGTAGGTTAGTTCCGCACCCGCTCCCAACAAACACTTCGAAGATGGTTCCTGTTGTATAGCACATCTTTACGTAAAGCATGTCGATTATGAGATAAACGTTTTTTAAAAGCCTATTATTAGGAGGAATATTACTCAAAACCACATGTCTCTGTGTCAGTGCCCTATGAAGAGAAAAAAATACAGCCTTTACTTGGGTGAACTTTGGAATCGCTCTATCGTCATTCTCTTTAGTTCAGTCGGTAGTGTTGGCGCTTAATTTTTTTTTTAATAAAGATTTGTAAAGGGTCATAGAAAACCTTGTAGGCTAAACAACGGAGCTATTCAGAAACCCTTTAAATAAAGTTGTCACAATAGACTTTGAAAATACATTTCGGTTAGTAGAAGTTGCTGTCTATGCAACATAAGGAAACCGTTAAAAACACGCCAAAATCTGTTCGCAAAATGCGATTCAAGTAGAAATGTGATTAAAGTAGAAATGCGATTAATGTAGAAATTAATATAGACTCGTCTCACAACGGCGGTTTGACACATTTTGACGGATCTAATGAGTGTGAATATGCATGGCAACTTGAATGTAAAAACACAATTAACAAACTACATCGTTGGATAAATTAAATAATTAAATTAATTCATATCACTGGAAGATAAAGTTTGTGCAAAAAGGGAGGCCATTTTTTCGTGCGATAATCCTAATAATCTACAACACCAAATTGTCAATAACTTAAATATGCCCACGGGAAGGCTAAATATAGTCTCAAATCTAATAACTCTTAATCAAAATTTCGACATATTTATTACCTTACCAAGAAGTTTGAATACTGAACTTTTAATTACATTAATTCAACAGTGCATTATATGATGATTTACATATATATACTCGCCTCTTTTAACGATCCCTCCGTCAAACACAAATGGTATAACATTGTTATAGGTATTGGTACTACCATTCCTACAGCAATAATCCAACCAACAATAACAGCTGACTGAGGATACTCATAACTGTTCAAGGTCGGGGGTTTGAATCTTACCAATGTTATCACCAGAACAACCTGCAGAAATATATATGTTTTTTTTTATTACATTAGTGGTACTCGTACATGTTGGAAAGGGAGATAAGTTTGGACCCTGACGTTGGTTTCGTGACGCGAAATGGATTCGAATGCGACTCACATTAATGACGTCCCAGAGTTGCGGTCATCGGTCGCGTTGTAAAACAGGCTTCAGGGCCCAACTTATCTTCCTTGGCACGTTTACATTGCTGTGACGAACGAAACTAGTGCATTTGTATATATTGTTCATGTCAGAATTTCACGAGGCTGCTTTAGGATGCTTTAGACTCCATAATCTACGGAATAATTTACGTATGGAAATGGCCGAGGATTCCCGACAGGGGCATTGCTCTGACTAAGAAAATGTAAAGCTCCTTAACAGGGAAATAAGCGACCATGGACAACTCAATCTGACGAAAATTTAACATGATCACTTATTTGAAATAAATAAAATAAATACAAATATTTGATAGATAGCAGTGTTTAAGCACCCTGGATCATATTGGATGCTAAATTAATAATGCATGGTTAATGTATAGAAGATGTAATGCCGATGCCAAGAACAAATAGAACCCGGTCGTTCGTCTTGACAAGTCGTTATGCGGTGGTGTGGAGCGATTTCCACTGCGTTCTTTTACAACGTATGGAAGTAGTCCAACTGAAAGCTTAGAAACTCTTGTAGGACCCCTTACAATAAGATACACAGATTTTTGTTATCTCCACATTGCCATCTTAACATTTCAGGGTATTGTTCCACAAAGCAATCTTAGCCTAAGTTGACCTTAACTGTCATGGCAACACAATACCTTTAGTACTGGTCGTCATGGTATTTAAGATCAACTTAGGTTAAGATCGCTTTGAGGAACGGGCCCCAGGAACAGATGTCCTTACACCACACTTCCAATAGCTCCACTCTCAAGCCGATCAGTATTGTAACGTTATTTCGCTAGGGATATTATCAAAGGGACTCGAATCATGAGTATTTTGTGGGTATTTGTGTATTTTGTGCGTAATTTGGTATTCTAGATAGTGTTTAAAACAATACGTGGGGCATACGTCAAAATGCAAACTCTATTCTTATGCATTATAACGTATGTCCAACCTATCATTTAAAACAATATCCAAAATACCAAATTACGCACAAAATACTCATGAGTGGATATTATCACGCATTTTATACGTCATTGTTTAATTTTATTAAACCCCAATACAGCTAATGATAACAGGTCAATAAAAACAAGTTTAAAAAGTCTTGTATCTCATCCAGTGCATCCGACGTAAAATTAATAACTTTTCTCATCTGGCGCCTGCCAGATTATAATTATGTTCTACCCATTAATTACGCTGTGTTCTATTCCAGTCTCTATTTGACGAAGTTGATTGTGAAATGTCACATTATGATAAATATCAGACAGTTTTGATTTTTTGCCAACTGTATATGGTGTTATATTTAAGCCTATAACAGCTTTCGTTGATGGATCTAAATTAAACCCGATCTTATCGTCCATCTAATTGATTTGTTGGCATTTTTGGGCGGAATTTTCTTTGGCTAATATAATCCTGTCAGATCTGGCAAGTCGTATTCGGTGTTTCTTTTTCGTTGGTTATTCCGTTTAGTCAATTAGTTTTTCTCGGTAAAACGTAGCTTAAATGTTACTTCTTCAAAAATGAAACATCGTGTATTCTGTATTATTGGTGATTTAATGATTTATCATGATATTCATTAGAACCACGCACAGGATAATGCAAATCTCAACAGAGATACCGCCCTTTACGCCTGTCACAAACGAGAGGAGTTGGTTGAGCTGCTTGCCTCGTAAAGCCGGCTGACCCGAGACCGCAGATAATTTTGCATTAGGAGCATTGCTAACATTTGGTGCTTTAACTCAGTCCTAAACTTTCCTTGAACGAAAACCATTGGCAGTTACCTTTGCAGCCTTTCGCGAGTAGACAGTGAACTTTATAACAATTCATGATGGTTGATTTGTTTAAACTGCCGCAAATTAATTTAAAAAATAAAACATCGCATTTTAAAATAACACAAAACAGTCATTAGCACGAATACATGAAACTACACATATAATTTGCATTGAGTGACTCTTTGTCTGTATATTGTAATACTTGTGCAACGACATGAACAGAAATATGCACAACTTAAATATATGGATTTTAATGATATCTTTATATGACGTTTACGTGTAAAACAGCCATGATATTGGTCACCGTGTTCAGAGTTTTTATTTCATTGTGCATGAACAGATGCAATCTGAGTAAACCTCGAATGTGAACTGTATATTCACGGAACAGATGCAACATTTTATTGCTAGGCAAATGATTGTGAAAACGTCAAAGATAAATAATGAACGTCTCTTCAATTCCGAATCAGGTATCGCTATCTAAAATAAGTTTAATGGTTGCAGATCATAAGGCGAACAAGCCGACATAACAAGTGGAGAGCTATTTAAGCCAGGTTTTAATCAGTTGGTAAGAGTAACAAATTACCACAACATTTACTGTTGTTTTATTCGTGCCACGGCACAAATTGGAGTTAAAAATATTGTTACAATTTTTAAACGGGACACCAATTTAATCTAGTCATACAAAAACGTGAATAGACAATAGTCGCTTTTAAGTCCTGTTTTATTTTGGACCATTAAAGTTGGTATCATAGAGTTTTCTGTATACCATTGTAGTGAATAACGTCACAGAGATTGACTGTGTGAGGACGGCCGTGTGTTAGCAACTGATTCCTGGTGGTCCCCACAGCTATGACGGGTAGCGGTTATTACGGTCAAGGTCACTTGTTGTTGTCCAGAACGGTGGCAACAACGCCGAAGCGAAACCTTAGACAAAAAATGCCTCCTGAACTTTGATCCCGAAAGGAAATAAAGAAAGAAATTAATGGCATGATTAATGTCTTCTGTTGTTTGCGCAACTTCCACAAAAAATATGTGATCCACAAAGGATTTCCTTGGGTAGAAGTTTTTAAATAATCCAAGACACGCTATCGGAAATTCAAGCACGAGAAAAGTCAAACAGGTTGCGACAAGCATTATTGTCAGTCTGTGGCCAATTCGTGTATGAACAACAGAACCATCCCCATTATGCATTGCCCAGCGAACAGACCGCCGCAATCCAACACTAATAGCTATATTGAGAATAAACACCACGATGAAGGGAATGACGATGTAGACCAGTGGGTGGGCTCGTTTTATTACAAACATGGCGTTAAAATATCGAGACTTAGGAAAACATATAAGTCCCCACATCCCATCATAATATTTTTTTTCATAAAACCAGAAAGCCCAGACACTCAATCCACAGCTGAGAACAGAAAGCCCCAGTATAGACGAGAAAGCTGTTCGTTTAGTGAAGACTTGATTTACACGGAATGGAAACCACACGGCTACAAATCGCTCTGTCGATATAGTCACTATCAAGAAACTCGACATGTACTGAACGAAAAAGAAAAATGACAGCAAAAATCCACATGAGAACATTTCAGGGAGTAAGGGTATTTTGACGAGGCGCGTGACCAGAAGTTTAAGCAACAGACACAAAGTATCCACAACAGCCAGTGACGCGATATAGATAGACGTAGACGTAATTGGTTTCATTGACCATATTGTGAAGAAGGCGGCTGAGTTGAAAACCAGAGCAATAGCGGTGAGAATATAAGTAGAATAATCGTCCAGCCATAGAGCAATCTTGAACAACACGTGACTTTCTGCGTTGAATATCTCAGATATATTGGCAACACTTTCTGTCGCGTTGACACTTACAGTAGATATCTCCTGGAATCCCATCTTTGTTGACCTCTAGTACAATTATCCAGAAAACACATCCATTGTTACGCTTTAACCGATTCTTATTTTGCAGCTGTAATTGCCAATAGTGGAGATTCCCGTTTTGAACCTGCCTGAAGAGTATCATTTACTATAGCTACGTTATAGGGAACGGTAACCTTAGAATGCTGTTTCCTCGTTGACTGTAGCACAGATTTTCCACCTATTCGTCTGAATGTGTTTTTAATGGCTTCGCTCCAGATACTTCACAAGTAACACACAGCGGAACGCTCAGTAACTAATTCACAAATAACACACACCGGGGTGCTCATTATAGCGGCTTTTTCTGTACAAGGGTATCCTAAATGACTTCCCTGAGCAACTGAATTAATCAGATGTTAATTCTACCTTCTAGAATTGTCCAGAGGTGTATTTGGAATCCTTTGAGATTGAAGGTTTAGCCAATTTGAAGACATACTATATCAAGTTCACATGATGTGATAAGTCGATACGATAAAAAAAACAAAATGTCTACAGTACCTGTAACATATTATCTTCATATAACTTGTGCTTTTGACTATACGAAAGAAAAAAGACATGTCACATTTATACGACTACACACATGCTATAATCCGACATAAATCGCATGTTTGTTAACAGCTCTTTTCGGTCAAATTCGACAAATCGTATCGAGTAAGCGCACTGTGTAAATGGGCCTTTAAGTCTACACAGTGAATCCACCATGTATGTAGTGGTTGACCTTATCGTGATACAAATCCTATTGTTCAAGAAGAGACTATTTATCTGTCATTCAAGGAAACTTCCGTCGGACTGCTACTCAACAGGAACACAAGAATGTCTCCAATTACGACAACAAGATATCCACCAAACTCGACTAAGGCTCTGGAAGGAAAGAAATATAGAGTAAGGTAAACAAGGCATAACAAGTGATACGAATCCCCTAGCAGTAGGGCCTTACCACGTTCCTCTTGACACTCGAGACATTTTTATAGAACTCATTTGACAAAGAAATTGTAATTTATTGAAACTCCATCCAAATTTACCCAGCCATAAGCTTATATATAGTGATGCCAAACTTTATCTAAAAGTAGAAGAAAGACTACATGATAAAATAGATCGTTTTCAAGGTCCTTTCATACTATTAAAAGTTGCTTTTATTAGATGTTCACTTATAAATAGGGCCTATAGATGCAAGTGATGATATTTTTAACACAGAATCAGCCAAACGGACTTTGGCCTTGATCTCCTACACTGGAATATGAACTTGTTCAAGACATTGATATCATATGGTGAGCATAGCGTCGGGTTTCGCTGAAATTCGCCAATAAATAAGGCAATTAGCTTCCGGACCGTCGACTTTTGGTAACAGCTCTGTTATTCGAGAGAATATAACAGTATAAAGAAATATTTCTTGTCCACACCGGGACTCCTTTAAAGAAGATCCAACGCTCCAACGATTTGAGTTCCGATAGTGGCCGATTATAATTAATTCCAAAGCGGTGTTTAACAATCCCTGTCTTAAAGGCGAGAAGCGCACACAATTTGTGTGGACCGTAACAATATAAACACACTAATTATCACTAAAATGGAATTTCGTTACTTTGAATATTCACAACAACGTTACACGGTGTTGTAACTGGTCAGTAATACTAAAGTGCTCCAAGTGACCAAATGGCTTTTATATGCATGTTTAGTTATTTAGTAATCTCCGTGTTTTCTCCACCGAGTCAGTTGTTTTTCTATAGATTTCCTGAAGCAATACGCATGCGCGCGGTGTCTGGCTATACATTTGATGGTACCACCAAAAGTGTCTTTAACTTTAAACTAAAAGACCAATAGGATATCAACACTTTCAGTTTATGGTAAAAACATAAAGTTCAGAACTTTTTCTATCTTGGACAAAATTAAAAAAAACTTGCCGCTTTTTTCTTTAAAAGCAAGTTTAGGCTTTCTCGGGGTTGCGGGGCCTTTAAAGTTTATACATAAATAAGAAAAGTACTGATATGCATTTAATGTCATTAAAATAGTATAACTATTAAAATGCAGTCTGTAATAACTTAAACATACATAATATCTGTGTCTTAACTGTCTATGCGTCATTTTAAAACTTATAGGAATGTATGAAATAATGATAAAGAGTGCATTAGGCTTTACAGCTACAATCAAACATGCCACTTTTCTATTAAAATGCACGATTGAGTAGTATATAGTACGCACTTCGACCCCCATGCGTTATTATGTATTCACTCCTCACGAGATTTCCACTCCTCACGAGATTTCATTTCCACTCCTCACGAGATTTGGGGCGCTAGAACACTGTGACGTCACGACGTCAGCCTCCACGAAGGCGGGCGTCATATTACGGGCGGCGGGCGTCATAACGTGCGGTGGGCGTCATTGTAGCCTAATGGTAATTCATTATTGTTGTCTTAGTCCCCCACGATCTGTCTTACTGCGGTTTTCCGCGGTGCGGCCGCCGGGACGGCCGCTCTTTGTCA
>JAVFBY010300199.1:0-10277 GCA_034781015.1 Tonicella lineata
TAGAGCAATACAATACAACCATACCCATGTGTACATAATGTTGCCATTTGGCAACAATCCACTAAAATACAAGAAACCCCATTTTTGTGTTCTTATCTCTTTTTATGTCCAACATGTTGGAAAAAAAAATCAACACATAATTTTTTGAAACGATAAATAATTATGTATGCAATATAGGGTTAAGTATTAGACGATTTGACCTAAGGTGTTAGACGGTTCCACTTAGACGATTTGGTTGTTAGACGATTTGACCTGTATCCATCTTTTTTCTCTCAAAGTTGGCCTACGTGTTGGTACGAACTTACGCACGTTTGTTACGTAACGTTGCAATAAAGAAGAAGTGCAAAATGTGACAAAACCCATTTATAACGTTCAAACTTCGGTGTTATCTTCACTACACGACTGTCATTGGTTTAAACATCTGTAATGAGTACGATAAGCTAATACAAAACGATCAAATCAATACATCATTGAATTGGCATAAAGTATAACAACTAAAAACATTTTATATACATTTTTGTTGTTGGATACTGGTGAATGGGTAGGACATTATGCTGTACAAAAACAATAGGTGTCTGTAGTATCACAGTTAAATATCGTTATCTTAATAAAACAATTGCCCAAGTCAGTTTTTGACCAATTTCAAGATTTTACCTACATTAGCTCTACGTCATGGGATACACGTATTGCCTAAATGCACACTGACTTTCAATGTGTTAAAAAACACTACGATAATCATATTTTATCTAAATCATGACTGTTATTGATCTGCGTTCATATAAAGGCAATTAAACAAAATACTACAGTCATACTTTATTAGGGGTGCAGCGTTTTTTACACTGATCACCTAATGCAAGATTTCTGTTCTCTTATCATTATCATCAATATAATAATTATTACTTTTATTCTCGGCCTACAGCCAAAACAGCTTCTGATAGAAAACTGAAAATTTGAAGAATTATTGATTATATTTTATTTTTCCATTTGTTCACCAGAAAACATTGCACCAGATTTCCGTAATAGTGGAACAAGGGATAGTGTTGGTATTTTGGGGGCTTCTAGTTACCAGAATGGCCATTACCCAGCTCTGGCGTTTGATGGTAATCAAACCACTTACTTCAGCACAACTCGTGAACAGAACCCCTATCTCTGGATCAACCTTGGTTCGGTACAGGATGTGCATGCTATCAGTATCGTTACCAAAGGTAAATTAACAATATAAATTACGAGATCACTCAACGAGTACCTGTGTGATAGGTTGAATGTAACAAGGGTGTTAATTTTCCGAATCGAAGGCTCGCGATTTGGAAAATTAAAAGTCATAAGTGATTTAAATTTTTTGAGTGATATTAATATTATCTTATCACACAAGCTCGATTTGGATAATATTTTTCTAATGTTTTTGTTTAAAAATCTATAAAATGTACAAGGACTGGTAAATAGATGTAAAGGTTCTAGATTGTTGCGCACGTGAATGATATGACGTCACGGAAAACTACAACTGCGACGGCACTTCAATGCCATATTGCGACAATGTAGGTAACGGCGTAAAACCGTAACAAACAAAAACACATTGTCCACATGAGCCTCCTGTGCTACACAGTAGTATGCCATGTCGAGTCTTCTCAACCCGAACTACCAGCCCTGTGACGGTGTCAACAGTGAGTTTGATTTGTGGGCTATGCCAC
This sequence comes from Tonicella lineata, assembly GCA_034781015.1. Lineage (NCBI taxonomy): Eukaryota > Metazoa > Mollusca > Polyplacophora > Chitonida > Mopaliidae > Tonicella > Tonicella lineata. The sequence continues at coordinate 1,689 of JAVFBY010300199.1, forward strand.
TCCAGCAAAGTAGTGTCGTGGATGGTGGCTGTGAAATGTACAGTCCTATTGCGAGTATCAGCAACGGGGGTTACATTCGATTCCGTATTACCAATGCGGACGCAGATACCTACTTCGATTTACCCAACACATTTTTGTATGTCAAGGCGATATTCGTCAACAGGGATGGATCAGACTTGAAAGACACCGACAGCGCCGCACCGACGAACTAATGGCTGCACAGTATTTGGCAGCAAGTCGACATCAGTCTCGACGATAAACTGGTGAGAGCCTCGACCAACACAGCCAAACCTTTCTCTCCTACGGGGGCGACGCAAAAATCTCGCAATTGACAGCAGCCCTCTGGAACCGAGACACTCACAAGGGTGAGAATGTGTGGTTTACACACCGACTGAAACATACCCAAGGGAGTTAATCGGTGGATATGCTCTGGCGTCTACACACAGACATTGTGTTTCATGACCGCTATCTACTCAGCCCCGCCACCCTTTGACTACGCCTCATCCGCTTTAAAGACATATTCTGCTTGAGCAGTGGTCAAGAAGAGGCTGATTTTAAAGTGGTGCTCCAGGATATCCAGGTCCACGTGCGTAAAGTACAGATCGGCCCAACCATTCAATTGGCTCATGTCAAGGCTTTCGAAAAAGCCCTGGCGAAATATCCCATTCGACGTGTCCTCACCAAGTACTTCGCCGTGCCAGTGGGACAAACCTCTGTCAACGAACAAAAGTTGCTCTTAGGGGTCTTACCAAAACGAGTTATTCTGGAGATCGTCGACAACGATGCGTTCGATGGTACTTATATAGAAAACCCCTTTCGATTTCGTCACAACAACCTGAACTACCTCAGCCTGCACATAAACGGTCGTCAAATCCCATCACAACCACCCACCCCACAGTTCGACAGGGGCTTGTACGTCCGATTTTACTTCAATCTCTTCACCAGTTTGGAAATGCCCTACCGCGACAAAGGAAACGGACGCGACGCCTTTCTAAACGATTAGAGATTGTTCTGCTTCGACTTGTCCCCGAATCTACACAGCGATGGTGAAGGAGACCTGCGTCTGGAAATGAAATTTAGGACACCCCTCACCAAGACCATCATTGTCATCTGTTATGCATAATTATACAAAGCGACTGAACTGGACCACAACCGACCGGTCTTCTGCGACTTTCAAACGTAACCATGAATACCACACAACTACAGCGCGTTCTAGCCGATACACCCTGAACGGCCCACGTGTTCCGAGGTGTGTTTGCCCGTAACCATAGACCTACCCACCACCACCAAACCACTGTCGGCTATATCTTAAACAGGGATAGGTCTGATCGACCAGGGGAACATTGGGTCGCTGTGTTTAACGACCAGACCGGTCAAGGCGAGTATTTCGATTTCTACGGCGTCCCACCCCTCGATCCAGCCATCACACACTGGTTAAACACGACGACGACCCGACGCTGGACTTGGAATACACAGCTGTTACAAAGCCCCTTGACAGCAGTATTGTCTCTACTACGCTCTACACCGAGCTCAAGGTGTCCTTATGGAGAAGACCGTTTCTTGGTTTGAGGGTCTACGACGTCTTAGAGCGCCATTTCCTGATCGATGTACCGTTTTGGAATTCTGAATTGATGTCGCTGTAAACTGGAAAGAAAAAAAAGACTGTATATAGTGATTGCTCTCGATCGATTTTTTATTATTATTGTACACTGTTGTGATTAAAAAAAAGAGGACTCGCCAAAACGGACGTGTTATGTGTGTGTGAATATACAACAGAGTGTTTGTCTTTTTGAGGGGAGCTGTGGGGGCTGGTGTTTATGTTTCGGCAATGGCCTTATCAGTGCAGCGTACCTAATGAATTTGATAATTCATTGGTTGTCTACATACATGTTTTTATTTCTTCGTAGAAAGTGCGAACTGGTGTGTTTAAAGGTGGGAGGGTGGTACACCACGCATAGCACAACACGCACCCCGGCATCGATGTTAGTTGTCGGGATGACGTGGGGTCGTTCTCTGTCTATGTGGTAGTGGTGGGTAGTCAAGTGCTGGCGTGGGTCCGTGGAGGTTAATGTGAAAGGGTGGTCGTGGTCACCGCAGCCTCTAACCGGACCGATCCGTGTAGAAAGGGAGGTAAAACGTTTGACTCTGGTGATGGTAGAACTCGCTCTCAGTAGGTACATGGGTAGGGCTGTTTCTGGCTGGTGGTAGTGGTCGTGCTGGGATGGTCGCGGTGGAGGTGGAGTCGTGGAGAACTTTAAGCATTCGAGTAGGTCGTGGTCACACCATCCGCTAACACTATTCGCTTCCCGTAAAAGTATAAAAAAAAGCAGCCTGCTCAGTAAGAGCGCATTTCGCTGTCGCCGGGAAAGAGCTGCATTCCTCGGCTGGTGCCCATACAACTCTTCTGTGAATAATTGATGTCGCTGTAACCTGAGAAGAAGAAAAAAAAGACTGTATATAGTGATTGTTCTCGCTCGATTTTTTATTATTATTGTACACTGTTGTGATTATAAAAAAAGAGGACTCACCAAAAACGAACGTGTTATGTACTATAGTGTGTTTTTTTTTTATTTTTGAGGGGAGGTGTGGGGGCTGGTGTTTATGTTTCGGCAATGGCCTCTTCAGTGCAGCGTACCCAATGAACTGGTTGGTTCATTGGTTCTCTACATACGTGTTTATATTTCTTCTTAGATAGTGCGAGCTGGTGTGTTTAAAGGTGGGAGGGTGGCACACCAGCGTCTAGCACACAGCATGTACCCCAAACACAGGTGGTTGTGGTCGGGACGGCGTGGGGTCAGTCTCTCTGCCTCTAGGTGGTAGTGGTCGTGGTGGGGTGGTCGTGGTGGCGGTGGAGTCGTGGGGGCTTTAAGCATTCGAGTAGGTCGGGGTCACACCATCCGCTAACTCTATTCGCTTCCAGTAAAAGTATGAAAGAGCAGCCTTCACCTGACAATAAGACCGCATTTCGTTGTCGCAGGGAAAGAGCCGCATCCCTCGGTTGGTGCCCATACCACTCGTCTGTGTCTCCAGTTGGTTGCGGTAGTTGTCCATGGTGACGTGCTGGCGACTGATACCCTTGCAAAACAATTATCACAGGTCTCGCCTGAACGGTAGTATATTTTGGAACAGAGGGATACCATCTCATCTACGCTCCACTCTTCTTTGAATAAACCTGATGTTCGTTTGTCGAAGGTGTAGTGGTTTCGACGCGAAAGCCAACTGTCGCGGTCGGCTTCGTAGGCGGCACGGCACTCAGGTTTGACGAGGGACTCCCAGTCCGGATGTGACACGGCCATTTACGCTCAGTCTGTGTCCATCTGACAGTGCTCCTAAGCACTGCGATCAAAAAAATTGTTCATGAAATTGTACTAAAATTCCAGCGTACGTTGTTTGGCGTGTTGGTAGACCATACACCCTATTTGCAAGGGGAGATTGTACTTGGTCGTTTTCTTGCTGGAGCCGATTTCGAAGGTATCGTCGTCAATGACCGTGGAGTTCCGAAACTGGGGTGCGTTGAGACGCGCACAAGTCTGCTTTAAAGTGCAGAGGCGGACGCCTGTATGGTTATCCTGGTTGGTGATGGTTTTACCGTAGGCTGAATTTTTTAACAGTTTCATGGTGTCACCGATGAGTTGTTTGGAGGGGTCTGCATCAACGTCTCGGCGCGCCTCAGTGACACGGTCTGCAAAAGGGTGGAAGCAAGCACTGGGCTGGTATTGCATCACCTGGTGGATTTTTTTGACCATTTTTTTTTGCGACATGGCATTCGCGTTGGTGTTGCTGCGGAGCTCTTGTTTTGCCGCCCCTGGTATTATGCTGGCCTTGTGCTTAGGTACATCCATGACCGTGCCAATAACAGCCGTCAAATTGAAAGACCGTAGGTCGACCGTCCACCTTTGCAAAGCCATCCACCGGTAAGCGACGATCAGCCACACGTGTCTCCGTATTGTTGGCTTGGTGTCGAATTGTAATACCTCGGGACTGAGCTTCCCAAGCTAACCACTGGTCTGCGATGTGGAAGATGGAACGTTGAAGAGTAAACAGACTATCGTTCATGGGTGCTAAACAGAAGAGGTATAGGGCGTTGGCGTCAAAGCCCACGATCTTTTGACACGTCTTACTACCACCACGAATCGTGGTCACAACCTTCTTGTGATGTCGGTTGAAGATAATTGAGGGTCGACCCACGATATTCCCCCTCAAACAGCTATACATGCCAGTATCCCGCTGTTCTATCAGTGTAAAGTAATCCGGTAGATCTTGAAAAGGACGTCCAGATTGTTGTACCACACGAGGAAGTCTTGGAGTGTCGTCATGCCCTCTCGCACCCACACGTGCTGGATTGCTGTATAGTCGGTGAGGAACATGTCGGTGCCTTTTAAGGTGTTGTGGAAAGCCGTGTGTGGAGGTAGAGCCGTCTCGCTGAGTCGCGCTAAACTGTCGACGTAGGTATAGCAGAAGGCGCCCTGGACACGACTACAATCATACGCCTTGATCCACTTGTCGTAGCTGAAACCAGGGGCTAGGTAATTACAAGTATCGAGAAAAAAGAGGATGTCTCTCGCCACAGCCATGTGACCTTGCTCTTTACGATGTACTTGAGTGATGCTTGATGGGCTTGGTGAGGGTAAATGTAGCGCTAAATCATGTTGAAGTCGTATTTACCAGAGTTAAAGCCCAGGACGGAGAGTTGCCTCAAATATTTACATGACTTTTTCTTTAAGACTTGGGCGTAAGGTGGATGTTTGGCTTTACGCTCTCCAGGTACGACGGCTGGAATTCGTTCGTCTAAGGTAGTTATGACATCGGCATATCGCTCACACATGAATTTGTAGCTTTCCTCACTGATGGTGTCTAAATAGCCCTGGAAGTTCGCGATCAAGTCGTAGGGATCACCGCTCGACACAAAGCATTGGGATTGTTGGTAGACCGAGACGTTGGAGTTCACACTGCCGCTCATGGGGATGAGTTGATCGAGCCATTCCGTCTGAGTAGAGTTGTCCGCGTCTTCCAAAGATTCCAGGTAGGTCTCGAAATCGAAGGAAGCCCGGTATAGGAAATACAGAAGACCCGGTGAAATAAGGATTCCGGCCTCGGTGAGCTCGCCCATAATAGTCGGTGCGTTGTGGTAGACCCCACCCTGATAGACTTTCTTCGCTGTGACGTCGAGTATTTTCTCGTGGCGTTGTAAATTGAAGGTCGAAGGGGCGGTCACACTGATGGCACTGGTACTGCTGGGCAATGAGACTCATGTCTGAAATGACGCTGACACAAATTGAAAATCATGGAGGTGGCGTACATCACCAAAGGTCGACGGCGACAGAAGGCTAGGTGGTAGGCCTCACACTCCTCCTCCACGGGTGTCAGCTCATACACTGCGATATTGACAGTGAATAACTTTTCTAAATCGTCGAGTTGTTTGTACACTGGTAGAAATACCGCACTTGCCCTGTTTCCCAGTGACGCAAAATGAGTCGTAGGCGAAATTGATCTTGAAGCTCGTGGGTTGGTCAGCGTAGATGGCCTGTATATATCTATCTAACGATGGTGCCCCCGTCCATCGGAAGTTGTACAAATCCGGCACTCGTCGGTTTAGTTGGAAATATTGACGAATGGTACCCCGGTGCTGTCTATATAGGGCCCCGGCGTCCGCTGGTTCCGGTATCACTGCCGCTGGTATGACTTATGGGTCGTTCGTTAACTGGTTTGGTAATGGTGTGTCGGCTGGTAGTTCTGCCGGGACTGGAGGGGTTGGTGGCGTGGCCGGTCTTGGGGGTGGTGACGTTGACACCGGAGGTCTTATAAGTGCTGATGGTGTTGGGTTGATCGGCCGCGGAGGTTCAGGTGGTAATGATGTCGCTGGGCTTTGACCGGATATAGCTGGTAGCGGTAAAGTCACGGGCCGAGGTAGATCAATATGCTGGAGTGGTCCCCGTACTGTAGTGAGGGGGCGCTGGTCACGCTCCTGTGTCACTTCGACGCGTCGTTGTTTAGTCGGAGATGGCTCTTTGGTCGGCTCCAATGCTGGGCGCTTCACAGGGTCCGATGGGGTAGCTCCGTGAGCAAGGCGTTGATGCTGAGGTAAATCGCGCGCCCGCATGGTAGTAGGCCTATACGGGCACAGGCTGCATAGATGCAGTGTCGTGGGTTGTGGAGGTTGGTTCTCCTTCCGATGAGTCCGCTAGCGGTGCCGAGCTAAATTAGAAGCTTGTTGGTCTGATAGGGGCACTCACTACACGTATATGAAGCCGTGGTTGTGCTGTGGTTATCCCGTAGCTGCCGGATAAGGTCCTTCTTCCACTGGAATGTTTGGCTGCATTCGTCGCAGGAAAACCTGTTGAGAGGTTGGTGAATAAAATCGAGTAGGTAGGTAAATAGAGATGCTGCAATGCGTGTGCCTGTAAGACAAATGCCGACTACTTGTTTGTGTTTGTTTGAAATTGTGGCTTAAGGGCCGCTTCCCTGGTGTGGATTTCGCTGCCCTTCAAATCACGTCTTTTATTTTCTTATATTAATTACAATCGATTTTCCTTTAGTTCGTTGCCATATTAAAAATAAATAAATAAATAATACAAAAATACCTATATAACAATAAAAGGTATAAACGTTAATTTAACAGTAAAAACTACTACAAATATAAAAAAAACATTCAAATATTATATATTTACACATTATTTACATTAGTCAAAATTAGTGTTATTTTATTGTTAAGATTCCATGGCTCTTCCCCGTCGTGTGCACAGAGCAGTCCAGAAAAACACTTCAGGCTCCTGGGGACAGAAAACCGTTCTTTATGGATGATTGGTGTTCTCTATCCCGTAGACAGTTGTAGTTTTATGTTAACTACGATCGGAACCCGCAGAAATCTGTGCCTGTAACAGTGCTCGAAGTATACATAGGGGTAGACTGCAGGTCTTCAGTCTTGTTTTTGCGTTTGGTGGCTTACGTAGAGTTCAAGGAATCACTAATTTTCAGTTTACATCGCTGTGTGTCTTTACATGTGTCCGGTCAGTCAGTTTGTTCGTAAACATCGTCGTGGGGGAGCTGGTGATTTTCCTCGTCGTTGAATCCTGGTCCATTTTTTTTTCGTTCTATCTGTAAATAGATCAATACATATTCTGTAGTATATATTGTGCATGTTACCTTACGATGTATATAAGAAATATTTATGAAAAAAATTAATACAGTAAGAAATCTTTGAGCTCGTTTTATATGGAAGAGACAAAAAAAAGATGTATGCCAGTTTGAGAGTTATTTGTTAATTTCTAACGCCCTTATGTCGGCATTTATACTTTTGTTTCGTTTTAATTTAGAGAATATATACAGCTTTGGCCCTCAATATCAAGGGAACTCCGCAGCTCGTATTATCCGAATATATATCCGTTTGGACAGATGATTTGCTGTGGTGGAGATTTTACCTTGTTCGTTGTACTTTTTTTTTACATTTCGTTTTGCGAGGTTGTATGTTTTTATGCGCTTACTTTAAGTCCTAATGTTAAATTTAGCGAATATGTACAGCTTTGGCCCTCAATTATCAAGGTAACTCCGCAGCTCGTACAATTCGTTAATAGCCAAAATTTGTTTTTATTCGGTTTATTTGTTTGTATGTAGTTGTTTCTCTCTTTTAAAATATCTTTTTGGGAATCTATACAGCATTGGCCCTCAACATCAAGGTAACTCCGCTGCTCGTATAGTTCTATTTAGAACCGAAATGAAAGAATTGTTTTTTCAAGTATTATATATTGTATTTTAATCTGGTTTTACCTCGACTTGATGTGGTGTGCCAAAAATTTTTTTTTCTTTTTTCGACTGGTCCGCGTCGGTCTTTTTTAAATAGGGACTCCAATGGAGAAGCCGTCGGTGTTCTCGGATGGATCAACGGTCTGTGTGGCTACTCCCTTACGGAAAATTTCTATAGGATCCTATAGTTTTTTGAAAATCCGATGGGATCCTACAGGATTTTTTTTTTAAAAACTATAGGATTTTAGAAATCCTATAGGGTTTTTCTTAAAAAAATCATATAGGATTTTAAAGTCTGTAGGATCTTATAGGTTTTTTAAAATGGAGGATTTCTAAAATATAGAATTTATAGAAGGATTTTTTAAAAAAAGAAGATTTTAGAAATTTTAAAAAATCCTATGGGATTTATTTCTCTATTCTGGATACATCACACCTGACCAAAATAGGCCAATCAGACAGAGCCCAGTCATAGGCAAGATGGCAGTCAGTAATTTGTCTCGTAATATAGTTAATGTTTTATGTTTTTTAAGTTAAGATGTGTGTGTGTTTTTGTGACAATATTAATTATAAGTGTACAATTAACAGAAATATGTATAGTAGGATTATTACTCTTCTTCAAAATAGTTTATAGTTAGAAGGAAACTGTACCTTTCAGAACTGACATTTTAAAATCGCGGAATGCTGGCTATAATGCTATAAACAAGAAGAAAGTGCACACCTGTAAGTTCCAATCTACACTAACGTCTTTAGAATTGACTTTTGTGAAGCTAAGAGAGTGTTTCTCTGTGGGTAAAATGTAATTAACAATACCCTTAAAACATGTTTTATTTTGTACAGGAAGTAGAACAA
>JAVFBY010300310.1:0-10277 GCA_034781015.1 Tonicella lineata
AACCTTGAAGTTTCTAAATTAAATACATTTCAAAGTTTATTATAAAATATAGCAATGACATCCCCCACTTAGGCTACCCCCACTTCCAATCCCACATAATGTCACTTATCATGACTGGTCAAACACAACCAGTATGGTATTATCAAGTGTCACAAGGTCAGGCTGACATAATTAGTAAAGTAACAGAGAACATATAGTTATACCTGTTACAATTAGAAGAACAAATCTACGTACAGATACACAAGGACAAATAAATAAAAATTATAAACCATATCAACACACATGCACAGGATTGTTTAAATGAGCAGTGTGACAACAAAACCAAAACAACCATCTCTGGATCTGACTACGGCAAATAACACCATCCCCAAAGCTTCTCAGGAACCTGACGTTTTTCCTGGATGGCTTTGCTTGCACTAATTATGGACAAGTGTGACTATCTGTTTTATGATTAATTTGGTATAATGTGACACTGAGTATGTAAAAAAGCGTAAACATGTAGAAGAAAATAAAATCACGTGACTGAAGGGCGGCGAAATCAGTACATGGGAAACCCCTAAAACCAAAATTTCATTAAAAAAAATAAAATGATTACTTCTTAACTTGATGAACATGTATATGATATGAATATTGTAATATGAAACAATATAGGGGCCTACGCATTTAGGTATCATTTCCTGTAAACCTCAGACTACAACAACAACAAGAAACGGACTTTAATTTACTAAAAACACAGACATTTCAAACATAAATTAACAGTTCTCGTTACAAACATAAAACATGCTGTACGGCCAAAATATAAAATGACCAATTAGTTTTGCTTATCCTTGAATAAGGCCTATATTTCAGATCATTTTGTTGTGCTTTTACATTTAACGACGCACACAAATGAGCATTAACCACACATTTGGTAATAATGCTACATGTTTATCATCTAAATGCAACATATTTGCAAACATTTTCGGAAATAAAATGCTTAAAGCTAGATGTGAGCTGTTAATTAATTCGAAGGGGACTATATCGGCTCATGCGATTGACTGGGACTACATTTACCTTGCTGTAATCTGCAACAGAAAGTGAATTGCTATCGCCATGCAGCACAGCATGTCTTTCCATTGTAGACCGGCTGTTGTGTGCTCTGGCGCACTCTTGTGCTTGGCAGGCTTTTGGGCGCTCTAGTTCGCTAGGTCCTGCTTTTTTATGTCGACGCGTCTGTATTTGCAAACATGCAAGTTAACAGATTTACATCTAATTTCATAAGAATGTTCATCATTTCTGATACCCAAGTTTTCTTTCCAACCCTTTTAGAATCTCTTGCGTCCTATTTGCCAAGACATGAGAGGCCCTTCCTGACATTCAGTGTTCTAGTTTCATTTATTTACGTATTTAATCCAATAATTAATGCATACTGGTGGTGGAGGTGGCGGTGGGGGTGGATGGAGGGGTCTATTCATTCTCTCTCAGTTTTATTTACTCAATGACCCTTGTTAGCAGGAACCTACCTCCATGATGTGGGATTTTTCATTAAGATCAGGGAAATTTCTTTAACGCAAAAAAGCTATTATTAATTATTAGTAATTTCTTTGTTTTTTTTATTTGAGCTAGACACTTTACTGGCCTACTATTCACCTTCCCACCAAGACCACCCTTCCGACTTAAGCCTGCAGCACACGAGAGCCAGCAGCTGAGCTGCCGACCTCAAATAATCGCAGGGAAAAAGTTTTGATGCAAACGTTGAGATTTTGGCCGAGTCAAAGTCTGGCATTTTGGCTTTGAAGTTGTGATGCTATTTTGTACAACAGTGTGAGACAATCATGTGAAAATTATGAGCGTTCCGATTAGCTAGTTGAACATTGTCCCTGAGCTGTCGGCTTACATCCGCAGCACACAGTGAGTCTCTGACCTCGCGTGGCCAGAAAAATATCAAACAAGACAGATATTGGATCCAAAATTACTTGAGACCAAAAATGCAGCAAAACTTCGCAGTACACATTGAGTTGTCAGTTACTTGAGGTTGGTAGCTCAGCTGCCAGCTCTTGTGTGCTACAGGCTTTAAATAATCGACAAAAGATATGAGTGAGAGGTGACTTTGCAGTGTCTTTTATAGGGGTCATAGAGGTTATACCAGAAGTATTTTAGTCTCTCTATAATATTTGTACCAAATGAATTTGATAAGTAGACAAGATATTTGGGAAATTACTTATAAATTTTCCTTATTTCAAATTAGGTTGTTCCTGTTTTGCTATAAATATGATAGACACCAAAAGACCATTTGTTGTATGAATTCTATCTGTAAATTATTATTATACATGTGTAAATATATCTTTAAAAGTTTTTTTTATTATTATATATGTCTCTCTTTTGACAGGACATACAGTACACCAGATAAATAACAATGACACGATGTGTTGACATCGTGTCAAAATTGTGTCGCCAGTGTGCCTGACACTATTTTTTATTTAAAATTCCATTTTTTCCCCTTGGGGGGTCTTGAGTATGTTTTGAAGATTGAACATACTGACGACTAAAAGAAGAAGAGTAAGTTTTCAACGTGCAGAGCATTCATAGCTGTTGCATACAGGCAGATGTATGGGTGGGTGCTTCCTGATGTCCCAGTTCTGTTTGAACTAAGGACATCAAGAAGCATTTTTCTTTTTATTGTTTTTTTTTCTGTCCATGTCCTGTCATCTTTTTTGTTGCCAGTGATCGATGTCAAGGGCGGTTTCCTTCACCCATTGGGTTTGCACGCCATCGTATAGGTGAAATACCCCTGAGCATGGCGTTAAACCCCAATCAAGCAATCAATTAATCATTTTTACCCCTCAGCCAATTTTGGCCTGGGGGTATTGTCGTCATAATGAACGTCCTTTACTGCAATATTTCCAAAACAAAGTAGAGCCACCAAATTTGGATTTGTTATGAATCTAGTGAATTGTGGGAAGCCTGTTGAAATTGGGCATACTCATCAAATGATTTATGCCCCTTTTTCAACTTTTTTCTATATTTTAATATCTCTGAAACAAAATCACACGGGGTTACCAAATTTATATATATTACATTGTATGTATCTAGTGAATTTTTGGAAGCCTATTGAAATTGGGCATGCTCATCAAATGATTTATGGAGTTGTGTCCCTTTTTCAACTTATTTCTATACCCTGATATCTCTGAAACAATATCACATGTATTCCAAATTTATATATATTTATCTAGGGAATTGTGGGAAGCCTATTGAAATTGGGCATTCTTGGGCAATGGTTTATGGAGTTATGGCCCTTTGTTGAGATAATGATACAGGGCGGATGTTTATCTTTTAAAGCCCGAACCCCTATATATTTACACAGTAACACAAATAAAATCAGTCTTGTATCAAATATTATGGTGATGATTGAGAACCAAGCCTTTTGAAAAGGAGCAGTATCAGACAGTACTGGTATTTTATGCAGTTTTTTTCTGCCTTTTATTTTAGTACGGTCATTACACTATCAATAGGCAATTTCTTGTGCTCTTTGGTGAGCCAAGGGGTTTTGGACAGCGGAGCTTTATGTTTAAAACTAACTTCCATAGTTAAGCCTGAACAAATGGCTGTTTTTGTTCAGCTTAGCAGACATCTTTGATTAAGCCTAGCTCAAAGCAGATTAAAGAATAGCGTTTGATGATTGGTTTAAATTGAGCTATGTTGGTCAATACGAGGTCAGAACATGATATTTTTTTACCGACTGACAAGTGATACATTTGCAATGAGTGATCGCAAAATAGGATATAAATATCAAATCATATAATAACATACATTATAACTGGACATTTTAATTCTAAAATTTCATATTTAAAAGTAAACATGTTTCTTATATTTTTGAGTTGGCAGGAGCATGATCCTGGTGCTTTTTGAGCTAAAGGGTCTGCAGGAAGATGACTTCCTCTGTTGTTCTTCCTACAACTTGTTCTGTGTCTTTTTGATTGGTACCAGTGATATTTAGGGTGGTTTCCTTAGCCCATGTGGCTAGCATGCTGTCAACTGAGTGAAATAACTATAAAACCTCAATAAAACAAACGCAATCTTCTTGATATTTTTTTTTTATTTCCAGAGAAGTCACAAGACATAGTTCACTGAAAAAGTTGGGTCAGCATATAGTTCTAAAATGGTAAGAAACTAGTATTTCCAAAGAAATTGAGATATCAACCATACATCATCATGTGCAGAAATCATTTATCAGAAGCATATCTTACACTTATATAGATTGACCTTGATTAAAAGAAAACTTTTATCCTCTTCTGAATTCGGATATTTAGATTTTTTTATATATTTTTTACAATCGTTTGTTTACTCTGGAACAATAACCCTGCAATGTATATGACTAAATAATGACTTTTGGTAGTTTTATACATACAATCTTATAGAAAAAATATTGTTATTTCATGAACCTCGTTTATTAATATAACTGTCGTTTGTTTGCAGTGTTGCCCATACCATTAGCACACCCTTCTATGCCACAAGCTTTGTAGAGACTGTTCAGGTTTGTTCAACACCATTCTTCTTCTCTTTTATTCCTTCTCCTTGTCTTCACATGTATGTTATGATTATTTTGATATTTGACTCCTATGACAACTGCTTTCATATTATCGAACGACTGATATTGTCCATGCAATGATGGAGCTTTTGTTGTGAAGGAATTGTCATCAGAGCAGTTGTCTGGAATAATTGTCGGAACAATACAAGAGTTTTGAGTTGTGTGTAAAAAAAAAAAAAGAGGGACTTTCTAAAAAGTTGACTCGTAAATAGGGGTCATAATAACGTTGCTAAAACTAAACCGGATTGACTTTGGCCTTGTGAACGGACACATTTTTAATCTGGCTTTGAGCCACTTTTGACAGTAGTCGAAACAGTTCACAGCTTAGAAGTTAATCCTGATTTCACTTTGAACCTGTTTTATTTGTGGCCGTCTGAATGGGGCTAAAGTGACGTCAATTTGCAAAGGGACACCTTTCTTTCGTCATAACTCAAAACTGTTGTGTTGTTGCCAGAGCAAATGCCTGATTTTGGCAGCAATTATTGCTTTAGTAAATGTGAAGCACTGGATGAATGTCTGTAATGATGGTTCCAGTATTCATGACTCTATGTAAACAGGCAAAGGATGAACTCTCCAGTTACTAGTAACTTGCCCAGTGCACATACATTGTTTGGGAGTCTTGTCGCATCTGTAGAATGTATAAAAATTTGTCACCCATCTGATAACTCGTATTTTTTGTGTGTAAAAGTTAAATGTTATTATATAATTTGACATAGGACAACTGCATTCTTGTTATAACGCTTTCTTAGTTTAAGCCGAGTTCAGAAAATTTTGCAGGCATTGTCCTATCCAAGAAAGGCCAGTTGGTTGAGTGGTATTTTGTATAGGTGGCCGACATTTACTACCAGTGATTTGGTGCCTGAATCTGAGGGTCGTGGGTTCAGTTTCTAGATGGACTAAATCTGAAAATTTTCTGAACTAGAATCTGTTTCAAGAAAAAGTTGTCCCAAATAACGAAAAATACTGTTAATGATCACCTTCTATATGACACATAATTATGATATTTAACAAGGTGCCATTATCCATATACGTCATACATTGTATATGTTTTATTTATATAGAGTGATATAGCCAGTGAGAGGCCGGGTATAGTTGATTGTGTAAAAGAAGGGGTGACCAGGGTTATGGGTTGGGGATTACCTCAATCAACAAGACTGCAGCCAGTTTGGAAGCTAATCCTCCCGGTATTGGGTTATAAACTCTCCCATTACATCATCACTTCAATAGCCCAGTATACGGTTATGTCAGCAGTCAAAGTGGAACAACAAGAAAGACAGGTTTGGGCACTGCTTCAAGTATATATTTTTTTAAAATCAGATTTCCTTAGGACTTTTACGTTATTTTAGGATCTCTCGGAAACCTTTGTAGATTGAGAATAGAACAGAAAACAAAACCCATGATCTACAGACAGGCAACGACTCATCGCCAGTAAATGCCTAGGTTTTTTGTCGCTGTAAAAATGGTAGCGAATTTTAAATTGTTCATTTCGAACCATACCATGATCCATATGATGTGCATCACAACTGATGAGCTTTCCCCAACCAGTCTTAATTTTTAGAACAGAACAAAATGCACAAAAAGATAGGAAAACAATTTGACCAAAGTTTGGAATAGATCTGGATTGAACCTTTGATCATTGTTAATGTAGAAACTTGTGTTTTTTAGCTGTTTAACCAAGATTTTTTGTTTGTTTTCAGTCTTCCAGGGAACCATTTGCCGACGACACTCGACCACCAGCACGGACCATGTACGACAAATATTTCCCTGAATTACTGGCTGCTTTTACAGGAAATCTTATCGCTGATATAATGTTATATCCATTAGAGACAGTGATGCACCGACTTTTTATTCAAGGCACACGGACAATCATAGACAATACTGAAATGGGTCTGGGCGTGTTGCCGATACACACCCGCTACGAAGGACTTTTTGATTGCTTAAAATGTATCGTGACTGAAGAAGGCCTGACAGGGCTATACAAGGGAATAGGTGCACTGGTTTTACAGTACTGTATTCATGCTACTATTTTAAGGACTGTGAAATTTCTCTTTGAGCAAATGTCAGATGAAAGCCAAAATAATACAGACAGGAGGAGTTAACTTTGGATGTCAGATAGAACTGAAATAGGTCACTTTATAGTAGTCTAAAAGTTTATTAGATATATATTTCAAAAGCACTGAAAGTGAATCAATAAAAATATGTTAAATCTTCATGTTCTAGATAAACTCTAGGAGACAATATACATAAATCTTTATTTCTTTATCATTTTGTGATGTTTTGAGAAACTGAGTGCAAATTATTACATACACAATTCAGTATACATTCATGTATACTCTTAAAAGAGAGGTAAACAAAAAAGACGTCATCTTCCTACAATGTAAGCGCATTATTATTTGCCTATTCAGTTTTCTGCTGAATGACATAAATGAAAATATTATGTGGACGGATTTTATATTCTCTCATTTAATAATTTCTTTCACTGAAATCAGTCCAAATTCAAACCTTGGCCAAAATCGTAATTTTGCAAATATATAGGATAACATAGCGTACAACTGTTGCAGAACATTTTAATACATACTTTCTTATTTAATGTACAGGGACATTACTAAAGTCATTAACAGTCCACCATGTGTCTTCATTTAAGAAACTTCAGCGCAAAACAATTAATTGCAAAAACATTTGAACACCAATTTTGTAGATAACTTGATTGGCTCTATCGTCATGATCGTGTAAACATCAGTTTATTTTTCCAATCTCTTTCTTTTAAGAAAGTACTGTGCCAGTGTGATTTGTCTTTAGAAATACATTACACAGAGAGGTAAGTAATAATGTAACTAATACTAATTATTTTAGGAGACAATGGATGGTATGACATTGTATTGATACCCATCTGAATTTAAGTAAATGACTTTATAATGCTGCTTATCAATGCTATTGCAGTTTAGCATCTCTCTAAATGTAAATTTATATTAATAGTTTTAAATA
Organism: Tonicella lineata; assembly: GCA_034781015.1. NCBI lineage: Eukaryota > Metazoa > Mollusca > Polyplacophora > Chitonida > Mopaliidae > Tonicella > Tonicella lineata. The sequence continues at coordinate 7,553 of JAVFBY010300310.1, forward strand.
TTTTTCTCTAGGAGTATGTTGTCACTTTTTGCTGAAGTTCCCCCATACTTTGTAGAAAGTATTCAACCTGACCACGTTAAATGTTATCAAAGTATTGACTTACTTTATGGGTGGCCATAAATATATTTTGAAAATAGAGGATATTGTAATACAATATTTATTGAACATAAAAATGCATTCAAATTTGTTCACCATTGATCTAGAAATATACACAACTATGCTTATTTGTTATCTTTAAACTTACTCATTAAATGATTTATTTTTTGTTTAATTTTATAAATGTGCACTTAATGCCTAAAAGTATTATTTAATGTCCAGGCTAATTGATTTTACAGGCTTGCATGTATTTATTTGTTTGTAATATTTTGATAAGATTTTGTTGTTGATTGATGCTTAAAATAACTACTCAAAAATATTTGATAAAATTGTAACGGTCAAATTTCCAGAAAAAATTAAAATTGTGGAATACCGTTACTTTAGTGCTACATAATGACCTTTTTCCTAATACATCAATGACACACTTAACATTATATGTTACTCAAAGTTCTACTCCCTGGAAAATGTAATCTTTGATCATATTGAGTTTGCCCCATGTTCAACAAGGATGTAAACAGTTCAGGTGACAAAAGACACCATGACAAAAACTTCTGCGGACAAAAACCCATTGGACAAAAGTCGTAAGTTTACTATTTTTTGTTCATGCTGAATACATTCGATGGAAACCCAAACTGAGGGGTGTGAATACTATTTGTGTGGCAAGAGTATGTAAAAAACAATTCAAAATACACTGAATACATAAGTAAGAATATTATTTTTTACTCTTCAACTTTTCCTGTATAAGACTGTTTATCCAGGGGATTTGCATGTCAACAGTTCAACAGTTAGCAGTACTTGATAAGACTTGAGAAATCCGAGATGCTATGTATTTGTCTACCATGCAAGGCTCTTATTCAGTAACTTGGATATTTCTAAATTAATATTTTATATATAAAGCAAGTAATATTATTACTGAAAGCTTTATCTTCTAACAATACATGTATCTCTCTCAAATTGAGCCCAATACATGTTTAATAAGTCTTTTCAATGACAATGAGTGCAATAAATATTCCAGATTAGAATTTTAAACTACTTTTAATGCAGTGTTGTTTTTTTTTGTAATATTTTTGTGGACAAAAGCAAGATTGATTGATACATTGCTTGGTGTTAAAAGTCGTGCTCATGGATATAGTTATATATCAGAAGTCCATCAACTACAAGTGTGAAACGACTTATTGAGTAGGATGTACAGCATTTAAAATATATATTTTTCTATCAGTCTTTATGACTCGGCGCATTATTATTTGCCTTTTCTAGTTCACTTTTTCGTCCTTCCATGCACTTGTCGAGTGGCTTCATATAAAATGAACATGAAGCTCCGCTGTCCAAACCCCTCGTCTCGCCAAAGAGCACAAGAAAGTACCTATTGATAGTGTAATGACCGTACTAAAATAAACGGCAGAAAAAAATGCATTGTTCCATAGGCCTACATCATTGCCCGAGAATGCCCCAATTTCAATAGGCTTTCCACAATAATATTCCCTTGATTAAAATGTATATAAATTAGTGCGCACACTTGATTTTGTTTCAGAGATATCATGGTATAGAAAAAAGTTGAAAAGGGACATAACTCCATACATCATTTGGCGAGCATGCCCAATTTCAATAGGCTTCCTAAAATTCTCTAGATACGTTATATATATACATTTGGCGGCCACACGTGATTTTGTTTCAGAGATATCATGTTATAGGAAAAATTTAAAAAGAGGAATAACTCCATAGATCATTTGACGAACATGCCCAATTTGAATAGGCTTCCCACAATTCACTGGATAAATAATATATATAAATTTGGTGGCGCTATGTGATTTTGTTTGGAGATATCGCGGTAACGTACCGAAATATGGACGTACGTGATTTTGTTTCAGAGATATCATGGCATAGAAAAAAGTTGAAAAGGGGGCTTAATTCCGTAAATCATTTGACGAGCATGCCCAATTTCAATAGGCTTTCCACAATTCACTAGATACATGTATATAACATATCCAAATTTGGTGGCCCCACTTGATTTTGTTAAAGAGATATCATGGTATAGAAAAAAGTTTTTTGTTTGTTTGGAGATATCGCGGTAACGTACAGACATACGGACGTACGGAGCATGCAGAATTTTAATAGACTTCCCACAATTCTATAGATACATAATATATATAAATTTGGTGGCCCCACGTTATTTTGTTTAACAGATATCATGGTATACAAAAAAAGTTGGAAAAGGGGCATAACTCCATGAATCATTTGACGAGCATGCCCAATTTCAATAGGCTTCCCACAATTCACTAAATAATAAAATATCCAGATTTTATGGCCCTAAGTAGTTTCGTTTCCGAGATATCGCGATAACGGCCCAGGGGTAAAAAAACAAACAATTAACCTCTCACGTTCCTTGTAAAAATAGCCAAAACAAAGACAACAGCAATCTGATTAAAATCTAAAAAAAATATTAGCTCCCCGGTATTGTATTGTCGCAATATAGATCTGGGGACATACTATACCAGACGATGTTCAATGACGTCAACTAGTGTGGCATCTTCGCTAGCCAAGGTTTTTATTAGGAGCAACTCTCCATTACAATACCTTGGCAGATCGTGCAACCCAAATCAGAATTTACAACTGCGCCCTCTTTTGAGCA
>JAVFBY010300421.1:0-10276 GCA_034781015.1 Tonicella lineata
GTGTATATCTGATTCTCTAAGTATTAAAGTACATATAACAGCAAAGTAGGGGTGGGGCACTGCGGATCTGCTTTAAAACAACAAGTAGGCTACAACAGTACCATGTGTAGGCTACACCTGTTATTTCAATGAGAAGTTTTTGTTTCTTTACAGGACCATTTATCTCTAGGATCTGAAGGTAAGTCCAATTCATGGATTCTAAGGGTTGGGTTTCCACAGTACATGTATACATGTCAAGCATGCTATTTTAGTCACCCCAGTTTCTGATTTCCACGTGTTTGACATATGGATAGAGACAGAACGTCAGCCAGATGTGTGATTTACAGAAAATTGTAACTTTTGTTTTTAAAATACAAATTGAACTGTTCGTTTATAATGTTGGTAAATCAAAATAGAACTTATATCTTACCCTAAATCGGACCCTCAAAAAATTAAAAATTTGAAATTTAAAAAAAAAGGGAATAGTGATGTTCAAACTAATGACCAGAGATTGGCAGTCCTCTGCTCTACCAACTCGGCTAGCATGTCTGACAGAATCGGCTGCTTAATTGTTCATATAAATTAAAATATCACATATCTGTGACGTCATATATCTGCACATGTGACATTATTGGCCTGAATTAATGAATGTCTGGTTGACGTTCTCTCTCTAGCCGTATTGCTTGTTTGTACTAGTTGTGGTACTTTTGGTGTGATTTAAAATCTAATCTAACACATTCCCTTTATTCTTCCACTTTTCAATGTAAGAGAATTTTATTATGAGCATGAAAAGGTTGTTTATATTTCTTTCAATATACTGTTATCTCTTTATTTATTAAAGTTTGGGTATGAGAAATCTTCGAGACATTTATTTTATTAAATTTTCATCAATTTTTTTTTTAATTAAAAAAAATGGTGCATGTTTGGTATGAGGGAATTGGTTCTCTGTATACACTCAAATTAGTTGTATGTGTTTGTTTAAAGGGGAAAATACATCTAACAGTAGGTTCCTTTGGAAACTTTAGATAGCATCTGATAATTCAATACATATAAACCTATTTTAGTTGTCAACGGACAAGAATGCCATACTTTACAACATGTGTTGACATTTTTAACATTTTCATGGGGGCATCAAAGTTTGACAAAACCTCATTTTTACTGGACGTGAGCAAGGTGTAAATGCCTTGATAAAGCCTTTGATGTCACTAGCAACTCACATTTAAATGGCATGCTCAAGATAAACCACGATAACCTCTGCAGTGAAATCTAATTTACATGTAGGTCATTATTGGAATTCCAGTGAAAGAATGTTAAAATGTTAGAAATCAGCCAAGAAAAGATAGTTATTTTTATGGTGACAATGTTAATGTTATAAGATAGGCCAATGTTAAGAGATAGCAGTATGTGATGAAGGGAGACAACTCGTGCTCTTAAAACAGGCAACCTGTTATGCAGTGGGTTGCGTCCTTACCCGGCTGTCTCAGTTGATCATATAATGGTAGCCAACCGTTGAAGCTAAATCAAGGAACACTGCCGTTGTCGAAGAGGCACCCCCCACCCGCCGCAGGTCTCTGAAGAGCTTTCCTTCTTGTTAGATTAATTTTCCCCTCTATTAACATCTTTATGTTTACTTTCATCATTTTGTGTTCAGTATTATGTTATGTTTTTATTAATAAATGTTGACTTGTTTGGTGTTGTTTTATGTTGTTTGGTAGATGGTCCTCACCAAGACTTTTATGTCAGGTAAATTAAACACATACTTTTATGTCAGATAAATTATTCACATGTATCATTTCTTTGTTGTACCAGTTGCTTCCTTGTAGCTTCTCTCTCACTGTTATTGTACAAGAGCAGGGACCACTTTCGCGAAATGTCATATGACAAAAAAACGTGTACAATATCTTTGTTGCTATGATGTCCAGCAATGAAGGTATTGTGGTGTCGTACAGCATTTTGTGAAAATGGCCCCAGTACTCCGAAAAATGATAAAATCGTTTTGAACTCAATATTTCAGTGCTTTATTTTACCATCATCAGGAGAGGAATCTAGAAAGTAACATTATACATAGCAGGGGCGGCGGAAGCAAATTAAAAGTGGGGGGGTGCTACGCTCCCAGGACAATAGGCAAGGGTCCAGGGGCCGCCTAGGCCTCGGAAGCCCTGGGGTCCTAGATCGCCGGAGAGACGCGTTCTGGGCGATTTTAGGTGAATAAATTCATCAGCCGTCAACGAAGCCTATTTATTTGTTTTCTTATTAATTTCATTTGTAAATCAAGTTAAAATGTTGAGACATTTACTTTTATCCAGAACTCTCGATCCTAGAACAATATAGGCGAGGGTCCTGGGGCCGCCTAGGCCCCGGAAGCTCTGGGGGTCCTAGATTGCCGGAGACGCGTTCTGAGCGATTTATTTAGGTGAATAAACTCATCTATAGCCGTCAACGAAGCCTATTTTCTTATTAATTTCATTTGTAAACCAAGTTAAAATGTTAAGACATTTACCTTTATCCAGAACTCTCGATCCCAGGACAATATAGGCGAGGGTCCTGGGGCCGCCTAGGCCCCGGAAGCTCTGGGGGTCCTAGGTCGCCGGAGACGCGTTCTGAGCGATTTTAGGTGAATAAATTCATCTAGCCGTCAACGAAGCCTATATTTTCTTATTAATTTCATTTGTAAAACAAGTTAAAATTTTGAGACAATTAGCTTTATCCAGAACTCTCTATAGGCCTACATATCACCATTTGGTGGACAGCGCCTCAGTATCCTAAACTGTAACGTAAATATAGCTGTCCTTTTTATTTGGCACTGTCATTAATTCGTAACATCGGGCCCGCCAATCCGTTATAAGGCGAAGTTAACACAACTGGACAAGACATTTTGAAACCATTAAGTTTTTTCCGCAGACTAGAACTTTGGGACAAATAGGCGACATGTCAAAGCTTTCAGTTTCGTGCACGATTTTCAAGGCAGGAAACCCCGTTTTACGGAAAAGCATATTCCATGGATATCTGTTTCAATGTGTATAGTTTGTCAAAAAATAATATATAGAATGTTAATCTAAGCACACTTTATTTTTAAAAATTAATTACTATGTTGTCGTATGACATCGTCATGCTACATGTATAGGCCGTGCATATTCTTAAAGTAGGCTAGTAATTTGCCGATTGATGACCGCGCAATTTGCCTCAACTTAATGCATATCACTACATAATACGGAGCCTCTTTGAGACCAAGCCAGTTACATATAGGATACCGGCGAAGGTTTTAATCAAATTCTTGGCAAGAGTCTTTGTGTCACGCAAATGATTGGTCAGTGTATATATATTGCTACATGCAACTTTCAGCATACAGCATTGGATTTGTATGTTCAGTTCATATAGGCGCTGTACGGTTGGTTTAAACGGATGACATCAGAAGACATCAGAATAAACACTTGGCCGACAAAGATATAGGTGCACAAAAGGCCCTTGTTAACACGATGGCAAAAAAGAACGCCAAAAAAAATGGTGGTCATTTATTTCAAATCCGACACCATAACTTCTTTGAAACTCTAACAAGGGTCTAAAGGAACACAATTTTATGAAAACGATGTCATATAAGAACTACCAACTTCATTTGTCAAACAAAACCCCCCAAAAAAGACACTACATGTCACTACAAAAAATATTCCTACTGCTAAAAAGTGGAGGGGCTCAGCCCCCTGACCTCAAAAAGTGGAGGGGCTCCAGCCCCCCCGGCCCCCCCTGTTCCGCCGCCCATGATGTTATAAACAGCAAAAGTGTAGTTTATTAAAACATGGGAAAATCTCCCAACAGTGGGAGTTTTTGAGTAAAAAATGATTGGTACATTCGTCTTACATAAAGGAAGAGCTCATGCATTGGTTTTTACTGCTAAGGAAGAAAACAAATCTTTTTTTTACACAAGTAGAAGATGAAAATCTGAGTATTCATAGGCCTATTCACACTGCCAGTATATCACGTATTGACGTATGCATGCATGCATAGACTTATAGATATAGGGTAACCGGCAGATGTCAATCATTTATAGAGGCTGTGTCACTATACAACCCAAGAGAAGATTAAAGTATTGATGACGAATTATAATTTCACATTTGTTTTCTATGATAAACTATGGATGAAAGAGCCGAAGTAGCATTTTTTTGGCACAGCTTAGCCTTAGGCCTTTAAAAGCCGAGACTTTAAGAACTTTAGACAATTTGACTATATTTAAATACATACATTGTATCTCTACATCAAATTAACCTTCGACAGGCTGACCCTTGTGAGTTAATAGGGGATCGGAGAAAACCGCTATGAAGGTAAGGTTTGATTAGATAACATTATTTTGGGAGAATAATCCCAAATAAATTTGCCAACTTCAAGCCTTCATTTGAACTCCGGGAAATCGGAGCTACATGTAATTTACTTGAGGTATTAGCTCTGGGTAACTTGCTGTAGAAGTTGTTTCTTTTCAGGCACTAAGCAATGAGGAGATTCAAGTCAGTTTGCCATTATAACAGCCTTCAGGCAGCAATTTGATTCATACATGTACTTTTGTATATGGTTGTTGGTTCTGTTCATAATAGATTAATTGTGTTACATGTAGGTTAGTTTTCAAGTTCTATGTTTTTTGTTATCCCATCGGCATATTATGCTGTAGGGATAATGTTGTGACGCTGTCCGTCCGTTCCTCTGTTTAGAGAACGTGAACAAGATAAAAACAACACCGCTTTAATAAATGCAGGGTTTTCAAATTTTGGAAATACATTTGTCTGACACTAAACTACATTCCTATTTAAAATACATGTAGTGTCATCCCAATCAAATTTATGGTTTCCATGGCAACATATTGATACATAATAAAAATAGTTATAGTATTACAGACGACGTGAACACAGTTAAAATCATACCGCTTAACGCAGGGTTTTCAAATTTTGGAAACACATTTGTCTGACACTAAACTTCATTCCTATTAATTAAAAATAGGTTCATTCCAATAAAATTTCTGGTTTCTATGGCAACATAATGATACATTATAATAATAATAATAATAGTAAACCAGAGTTGCAGTTGACATAGTGACTGTTTTAACTTGTTTCTCCTTTACCCCAACACAGACTTAGACACTTTACTACAAATACAACTTAACGCTTTTAGTTGTAATCAGTCTCAAAGAGTCTGATTTGAACCAATGACTATCCCCACTCCCTTTAGAGTTACATTTCTGCCACTCCATTGTGTAATTCTTATTCATTGATAGAGTACTTCCGATAGGATTAAGTGAGTCACACTCGCCTCTTGTTTTCTTCATATAAACATTAGAAAGATGTTATTTTTTTCTAAACTGAGGTTTTCTCTTTGCTCGTACAGACTAAGTACTCAATGAAAAATATTAAATTTGACGGGAGTGTTTTATTTTATGGACAAACGTCAATACCACATAAACTCCTAGCAATCTGAATTTGTTGATAAAAATGATTTTGGGCGCCCATGTATCTTTAAACATTTATAAAAGATTAACATATATACACGTTTAATTCTTTTCTTTTTTTTGTTTCAGTCTAGAACAACATTTTATGTCATACCGACATAAAATGATCATCATTCCTTGTGAACATTCCTTAAAAGTCATTGGTTAGTTCATAAAAGGAGAATGGCATCCTATCCTTTGGTATGTACTGATTGTCACATGACATTCAAGTCCCCCCTTCTTCTGAGCAAGCATCGACAGAAGTTTTGTGTTGGTGGTACTATTGGGGACCCCCATGCTCTGAGCTTGAGAAATGATGGACGGTACACTTATAACCATAGACCTATCTCCCCAGGGGTAAAGGTAAACTGTCTTTTATATCACATGTAATTTTTTAACCATACATATATTTATTCAAAATCCTGTGGATTACGAGCAATAAAAGTACTTAAGAAAATCTTTGAAATATTTTTCCGTTGTAATGGATATATTATATATTATTACTTAAACGATGCATGGTTTCTATGGTAAACAAATACACATATACAGAGTAGTAGCCCTATACTACTAGGCCTATCTATATATCTCAGTATTCTCCTTGTCAATCATTATGTTTTTGTAATTAAATTCCTGCCTGGGATGTTTGCACTTCACTTTTACCTGTCATATTATCATAAATCACACTAAGGTTAATCATAGACTAATAGAGCTATTATTTATATATAGTTCTGTGGCTAGTATGTGGGCCAGATAATCTTGTTTTGAATACAATGTTTTCTGCATAAAAGAGTAAAAAAAATGTTTTTTTTACCTGTAACCTGATCAGGCGTGATATTGTTTTGTTTTTAAAATGGACTTGTATACATGTATTCCCAATGGAGACCTGTGAAGAGTTCTTTCTCTACATTTATAAAATATCTAAATGATTAAATCTTTGTTTTGAGAAAGTAAATTCAAAATACATGTAAAACTCTTTTTCTTTAATTCTATTGGCCCTTATTAAGGACAAATTATAAAATAATTTCTTATGTTACCTGATTTTATGAATAGAAATTGTTAAAATGTTCAAGCATAGCTGAAATAATGCTGAATGTAGTGTAAAACACCAATCAACCAATCAAAACCTGATTGTATTTTTAATGTAGGTTATGGTTCCATCCGTTGATTACTGGAGAGATGCCCATATATGGAACCTCGCCGAGAATCATGGGAAAAATATGGCCAATCTTACAGCTCAGAATGATTCACTTGAACATCAAAAGAATGGTGGGTTTATGCTTAATTTGTATCATCTTCAAAAGTATTCAAATCTTTCTGAAAAGTTTTGTTATATTTCTTAAAGTCACTGCAGTAAATTAATTTCTACTTACATGTATATATGTGTTTTTTTTTTTATTAGCTTTGTGAAATAAACCCTACATCCAGTAGGGTCCGTTGGAAAATTCTCTACAAAAAGAGCCAAAGCCCAGAGGGGTTTATGTTAAGGTTCTTTCTTCCTTTTTCACAGATATCCGTAGGAGGCTTTTAGAGCTGAGTGCTCCTCCTCCACGCAATGAAACATCACAGCTGTTAAATGACCTCAGACAAACAGAAACAAAGACACAGAGAACGCTAGAAGAATTAAAATCTCAACTCCATAGTATTGAGTAAGTCAGAAATATTGTTGGATTATAAACAGTCTTAAATGAACACAATTCAAGGCTTTTTCAATTACAACTTCAGGTCTATAGACCAATGTCACAAATGGGTTGGTGGTGCAATATTTTGTTGTTAAAATGAGGCAATCTGCTCTTTACATTCTAAATCACGACGTCAGCACACGGATGTCATCGCTGGTGCATCACTTGGGACGCTAACATTTATGAGGCAACCATTGAAATGTGATTATGTCAAAAGGGATGATCACCTCGCTTTAGTTTCAACATGGCGCTTTCGTGATATTCGTCTTTTATAGGTCCCATGGGTGGTTGGCACTTGGCTGCCATGGCGGAACTTCCCAATGCCCTGGAGCTCTTAAAGCAAAGTGACATCAGGAAGCCAATTTATTGGTGCCCTATCCCTGTCTTTGATGTTGTCGGAGACATCAAGGGAGGTTTCCTCCACCCATTTGACTGGCACACAGCCATATAGGTTAAATGTCCCTGAGCACAATATTAAACAGTAAGTATAGCCTAGGTGTACATGTATATAGATAGTAGTAAAAATACATTAAAGCCTGTGTTATGTTTAGTGCCTAAAATTTTGGAAAATATATCTATTTGAAAGGTAAAAATAGAAAGAGCTCACACTGACAGGCATTAGCTAGTAATGCGTCTTCCCATCTTTTGGATGGGTAGTTTCAAATTAAGACGGGATTTTTTAAAGACGGCATTATAAGACAGGCTAAAAATATTCAAAGTTAAAATTAGAAACCAAATTTTAAAATTTTTCTTGAAACTATGCATACATATAACTTACAGAAAAAGAGTAGTTTTAAAGATCAGTAGGTATATTTTAAATCAAACCTGAATAATTTCAAAGCCTCTACTAGATTGAGAAAACTTCCTGCACTATGGCGAAACACTATGGCTATAATAACCATTCTACACCATAGCCCTACGATACTCTGTCTGAAGCACACTGTTTAAATTTGAGCCATTGCAATAAAAGCCGCTGTGAAAATGTTACAAGGTGTGTTGTGATGTACAGCTTTTGTTGAATTTACAGACCAACAAAACCCTTTTACTTCATGATTTGCATTAAAATCATTTGAACAAACACTTGATCAATCCATGAGGGTTTTTAAGTTTATTTTCTATCTTCAGTTGTTAAATGTTCTAACATATCATGTTGTCTGACATTTGTGCAAGTCTTTTCTGTTTGCCATTTAAACAAATGTTAAATTCTGGAAAATTTTACAGAACAATCTCTAACTTGCAAGTATATGTATAATCCTAACCCTGGCACAGACTTTGCAGACTGGCATTTTTGTTATGTTACAGAGAGAAGGGAAAGAAGAAAGTGCTTCCAGTTCCAATTATGTATAACACGGGACCCGGCAGTAGCCTCGTATCTGAAATTAGGTACAGGAGATTTGTAAAGTGACTTTATATATCTGTATAACTATATTGTATAACTATAATCATCTTAAGGGACATATTAAATAAAGTATTTAATATTAAGATTAAACAAGCGAGCTATACTTGAGCTGAAATTGGTAGCTCAGTTGGCAGACCAGTGGAAGGTTTCCCTAGGTCGCAAGTTCGATTCTTGCCCAGATTCAGATTTTGTGAACAAAGTTTTTCGGCAGTGTCAGTAAACATATATTTAAAGCAGGTGGTTGGGGGAAGCTTTCTGTATGCGGCTCATGTTCTTAGAGACATGGAACAACTCAAGCAGACATGTTGAATATGTATTGCTGAAATTTTGATGAAACTGAAGTGTAATTTGTTTTGCATTTATTATTGCATTTATTTAATCTTTTGAAAATCAAAGCAATCAGTCTTATAACAAGAAATAATGTTTTATTTTGTGGTTTTGTTTGTTCAGGGCTCTCCGTCAGAACTACTTTCATTTGGGTGGGAATGACCCTGGTATATTAGCTCAGCTAGCAGACATGATCCTCGAAGCCCAGACATTGGAAGAAAAACAGAGGAAAGAAAAGGCTCCTGCTAAATGTGAGAGAAATTATTTAAAAAACAGGTTAAAGCTACTTTTGAAGTTTGAACTTAATCGGTCAATTTATTTTAAAGTTATCGCGTTAACAAGCTATGCGGGACAGACCGACAGACATAGACCTAGCATTTCCAAGTCCCCTCCCACTTTAGTAGCGGGGGACAACAAAAAAACTGTGGAGTGGCGTTTACAGAGCATTTATGTATAACATTTTGCATGTGTAGTTGTAGTTGTGTTGTGTTATTTTACTGTGAAAGTAAACCACTATCGTACAAGTGAAATAGACTTGACCACAACCTAATCAATAAATCTAAAATAGCAGTAACTCTGTTAAAATTAGGCTATGTCTGGTTAAATTGAGATATAAACAACCTATTATTATAATATGGGATTTTTGAGTTATGATGTTACAACATCAATTCTTACATTGATTCTCAATGACCTCCCATTATGAAATAACGTCACTTTACGATAATGTAGAATCAATTTGTGATTTTTAACATGGCCGTTAAGTATAATAGTGTAGGCTATTAACACAAAGTAACTAAACTGTTATGGAATGAGCTTTTCTAATGCTAAAATTTTATTTTTTTTTCGAAAATAAAATAGTTACTTCTATAGTTTTCTGTTAACTGACATACTGTAATGTTAAAGTGAAGCCAATTTGCCATTAACCATAAGCCTTGCCATAAAGCGTCAACATCATTTCACAAAATGAAGTCATTCAGGTCATTACCCGGAAGTTCCATATTGTCATAATCGACAAATAATGACAAAAGCTTTTGTTTATTAATCAATCCTTGTCAAGTTCAGATTTTATAAAAATGGGTACTCGGCATAAAGAGTGACTAGGTGTTTTTTTTCCCATACTCTGCAAAATCCATGAGAGAACACCGCGTGGGATACTTCATCCCACATACGTATGTGGGATGAGCGCGCGACGCACATCAGACAATAGAAATGTGTGCTCTTTTGTGACGTTTATCCATTGTGACGTCATTTGAATGCGTCGTTTTCGAGTGCCTTTCGCGTCATAGGACTGGCTGCAAAACGCATTTTTTTTCGTTTGTTTATTGCTGCTTTGTCAAAAATAGAGGCGTGTGAAATTATATTGGAAAAAGAATCCCACATAACATGATTTTGGGCTAAAAATTACCACTCTCGAGGAGGAAAATT
>JAVFBY010300643.1:0-10275 GCA_034781015.1 Tonicella lineata
CCCCATCCCACAAACGCATAAATGTGGGTTGGTTAAACCTGTAAAAGGCCCAATACCTATAAACCTTACCTGCAGGACGTATTAAGTGTGACGAATGAAACTTCAGTAGTTCAAGATATTCTGTGTTAACAAACTATGCAGTACTGGGTATATATATTTTTTTCTAATAAAAATACATTTTCCTGTTAATCTTAGAGAAACAAAAATGAAAACCTACCATCCATGTAGTGTGGATTGTGAGGAACATGTCCCATAGCCTGATCATGTCCATAGCCTGTGAAATAGAAGAGACATTATTCATAATATTTAACATGAACCCACAGATAATTGTCAACTTAAAGGATTATTGTTTATCGTGTATAGCTTAAAGCACCTGTATATTATGTATATTAATACTTGTTTGGCTTCATTCTACCAAGTTTGATTACCTTTATACTTCTTGTTAATAACCATTTTAAATTATCTGTTGATGATGGCATTGGCATATCAAAAGCTCATATATCGAAACAATAAATTAAAAGAAAACATATCAGAAGATATTAATACTAGAATATTACATTTCCAAATTCTTTAAACCAAACAAATTACATAAGCATATTTTGACTTAATAATAAAACTGTTTTACGGAAAATGGCAGAGAATGACTTTCTGCATACCTTGAGACAGAAGACTATCGTTGAATTCCGGCATACATACAGGCTCACTGTAATTAGGTGGAGCATTACAGAGGGAGGCACGTTCCTGGGCCGCATCTGAGGAGGAAACAAATCATATTGGGTTAAACAACTTATTAAATTTATTTCAAAAGGCTAAGTATAATAAATTATCTTTAATCATTTTCATAGATTGGTTCGTTTAACCGATAGTATACAATCTGTTTTTATATTTTATAAATGTTTTGAAGAGAGATTTTTCTTCAAAAACTTAATATTAAATATATATTTTTTAATCCTAAGATTTTAATTATCTTGATCAACACAAAATATCCCTAACCTTTCTGAAGACAGTCCAAGTGCTCCCAAAGAATTTCTCCAATAAAAGGCGGAGCCCGGTTCAGGAATTCATCCTTTGTCAGCTTACATAGATCTTTACCCTTCAAGGCAAAGTTAGCAACGATGACCCCTTCGAGGCTGAACTCTCGAACGGCCCAATTCAACCACTGGATCACATGACCAACCTCCCAATGGACAGGGTCTGAAAAAATACAAATCAAAATGTATGAAAAAAAGATTGCTCGCCAAAATAAATAGTTTGTAAGTGATAGCCTTTCATGGACAGATGGACTAGTATCAAATACCATTCAAATATATCATTATTTGCTCAAGTGCCGGATATTCTATTGTACACTTTACAGCAGTCCAGGAAAGCAGCATCACTTAACAAAATTAGTACTTTTGTTTTTTGTCAGGATCCATGCAGTGCAAGTTATTCCATAACAAAGGATCATCAAATCTGTTTTGTCTCCTTAAAATGATGACTTGTTGTTACCTTGTTTTACACAAATTAAATTCAGTTTATTTGAGAGAAACGACCAGGTGAGTCAACACCTCTGGGAAGGAGAGCTTCAGCCAATACACTTTTATATCATTTATTCTCCATGCAGAGTTGTCTTGAATAGAGGCTGTGAGCTTTATTTGTGATATGATACTGTTTGCCTAGACATGCAATTGTTCCATTCTTTTAAATTTTTGTTTGCACTAATCAATATGAAATGTATATTTAATCATTTGAACTGTCAGATCAAGTGCACCTTTCAGGTGTTTTAGCAAAAATAAATTTAAAGTAACCTGACTGACCTTGAAAAAAAATATCTGCCGATTCATTTTTTTTTACAGGTTTGCAATTTGTGTGTATTTTATAAGTTTTAGCTTTCTAAATACAGTGTGAGAGATAAAGTTTTTTTTTATCCAAAAGGGCAAGCTGACAACCACAAATGAAAATTATATTAAACATAAAAATTTAATTGACTATTAAACCCAAAATGCTAAATCCTTAGTTGTTTCTGAACAAAACAAAAATTAATTAAATTTTAGCATTTATGGATAAAAATTAGACAATGAAATCCATGTAGTTTTAAGTTTGAAACTATATATACTTTTATAAATGCAGAGAAAGAAAATGTTACAGGGTCCCACCAGGGATCAAACCACGGACTTGAGGTTAAATATACATTTTTATAAATGCAGAGAAAGAAAATCTGACATGCCTCCTACGGGGATCGAACCCAGAACCTCTGGCAATTTAATATTCATAAGCACACATTGTTAGCGTATTTGCAGCAATGCTCAAAGCACACAAGAGTCATTTAGATAAGAAACATCAGATAAAAAAAAAATGATGTAACACAAGAGATTAATCATAATATCTATCTATTTTAATCTGGTTAAAAAATATTATTTAATATTCCTGACCATGTCTGCAAATGTCACACAACTGTTATGGCTGAGGAATTATAGAAATTATCTCCTATGATATTGATCTTTTACCCATGCTATCCATGCGTTTATCAGACTTCGGAGATAAAGAAATAATTGAGACATGTTAAGACAATTATACACGTGGCCATATAATAAAAAAAACAATGTTATACGTGAGTTTATTCTTGCAATAAAAATGGACATTTTTTAACGTGGCAGTTGACTTTTTTTTTAATAGTCGTATTGTGTGTTGAGATAAATGTCCACTTTCACTGTTTTATAGACAGATAGAGAATTTACAAATTTGTCAATGGCTTAACAGATTTTCTTTTGTTCTTCTGTCGCTAGACATTCAAGCTCGGACATGTGTCAAAGGTGAATCACCTGAGGCTCTAAATCAATAAACAATAAAGAGACAGGTGTGTTAGTTAGGATGCTCGTTAAGGCCCTCTAGTGGACAGGTGAGAAGGTAGAAGTCGGATAAATGATAATTATTAACACAGATTACTCTAAACAAGACCTCAACGGAGATCAGTCTCTCAAACATATAAGGTGGTCATTCTGTGATTGTACATGTATGTATACGTTTTTTATTAATCGACTTCCCTGTGCCAGTGCGATTTACTTTCTCAAAATATATATATGTGAATATGACTGATAGATAAACAGTACTACAAACCTGTAGTCAGGGTTTTAAAAAAAAGGTTTATACAAAGACGGCTTTTGTTTAAGTGAGACTTAAGTCGTTATTCTTTTTATTGAAACGAATGATTAAACTTGTCATATATCTTACAGTTGTCACAGTAAGCTGACAGACATGAGAAATTAGGACTGAACAATGGAACAGAGTTGTCAGTAATACAGGCGGGAGATTTTGCTTTAAACCATGTGACAGCCAGATTTTTTTTACTGCAATTCATGTCATTTGATGGCAAGTCGCGAACAGAAAAAAAACTTGGCTTTAACAAAATCAGGTTGAGAAGTTGTCAAAGGTGGAGAGAAAATAACAGTTGTACAGGTGGTCTATGGCCGCCCTTATCACAGTTTTTCAACGAACTTTGCAACAAACATAAATCTCTAAAATAAATGTCAAAAAATCTTTTTAAAAAGATGTAAAAGAAAGTATGCGCTATTATGATTAAATACATTTCTTAAGTCAAATTTCAGTATAAAATTGGATGGACTTGAGTGTGTAGTCAGTAATTTACATATTTTGTATTTCAATAAACATTTTTTTTCCAGTTTCTAGTTATAGATCAATATGTAAATGAGGTTTATCAGAGGAAATGAAGAACAATTGGAGAGGTTCTTTGGCAAATCA
Organism: Tonicella lineata; assembly: GCA_034781015.1. Taxonomy (NCBI): domain Eukaryota; kingdom Metazoa; phylum Mollusca; class Polyplacophora; order Chitonida; family Mopaliidae; genus Tonicella; species Tonicella lineata. The sequence continues at coordinate 3,739 of JAVFBY010300643.1, forward strand.
CTGCTAACAACATTATCAAAAGCATTTATATTGATCTATTGTAAACAAAGTAATAACTTGTACGTTTTGTTTTCTGGTTTTATTTGCGTCGATTTAAGTCTAGATTTTACAACAAAGATAAATAATAAAATGGCCTAAGATTAATCCAAAACTGGATGACACTTCTCGCAGACAAAAATTTATTTAAGAAACTTTCTTAATTAGAATTTATATGGGAATATTAACAGTATTTATAAGTTTTTATCTATCCAACTTTAAATATATCAGCAATTTTTGAACATTTTTCCCAAGATCTTGTGTGCACACCAGTAGGCCTACATACACATTATACAAGTTCTCAAACAAAATAATTCTTATACATGTAGGTAAAACATAATTAGATTATTGTTTCTTATAATAAATATCTGTGGGAATTTGTTTGGAAAAATAAAATATGTGCATAGATTTGATATTGTTAGCTTCATCATGTTGCGGTTGTGTCAAACTGTCCTTGATTGCATATTCATGATTTGAATTTGCTTGCACTAATCTAGTGCAGTAATGTGGCTTTTCATATTTCACCAATAGAGTACCAATGTGTCAATCTTAATTATACATGAAGTAGACATGTTTCCTTCTCAGGGAATAAATCAGAATAACTAATACGAAACAGATCAAATGAATTGATATCTTTTTTGTTTGTTTGATTGGGGTTTTACACTGTACCCAAGGTATTTCACACATATAATGACAAGCAAGCCCAAAAGGGTGGAGGAAACCACCCTTGACACAATCAAAGACAAGATAGGATAGAAAAAGCAGATCACACCACAAGCAGAAACTATCATTTGTTATGAGGCATTTAAAATTGAAGATCTGTCGAAATCTTTACCCTATTATTAATCTTCATGTATAATGACATGAATCTGTTTTGCCATCAAGTTATTTCCATACAAATTTGTAATCACTTTATTCCACAGATCATCAAAATAGACTTTGACTAAATTGTCCATACATGTAATTCAGAATTTCTTTTGAGTGGAAAGATTTATTGATAGATCTTACCATAGAAAAGAATGAAATAATTGTTTGGGCGGAGAGTCTTATTTCAGCTGGTGATTCAATGCTAGACTGAGGGTCATCGGTTCAAGTCCTGCACGGGGCTCAGTCAGCACAATTTTCAGAAATCTGTTCTAACTAAGGGAGTGTTATCCATAAATAATGAAAATATTATTGGAAAGTAGTTCACTTGGGTGATTTTTGGGGTATGGTCAAAGTTTACCTTTGGGAATGTGAAGTCTCTGTTGATCTTTCTCAAAAGCTTTGAAGCTGACCATGACTGCCTGGGACATTTTCTGTGTGGTGCCTGGGGTGAGAGGCGGCACCTGGGTTGTCGGAATGTCTACAACAACAAAAAATCAAAAATCATTAGTGAATTGATTAACAATGAAAATAGAGTTAAACAATCACACAGACTTGAGCCATAAAAGAACCACCTACGAAAAAAATGCTGAAAAAGATAAATTATGCTAAGGTTGTGAAAGACTAGAATATCCAGGGCTGTATAATAAAAGGCATATTATTATCAACATAAATAGTCTGCAGAATATTATTTGTTTGGTGTTTAACGTCTTTCTGAGGGTTATTTCATATGTGTGAAGACTTTGCATTTGGTGGTGTTTTTGGTGGAAAACCGTAAAGGAACCTTGTTAAAACGGATTTCTGCAGTCCATGGAAAAAAATCTGTTATGACCCAGGTCGACTGAGCCATGACCATGGGCTTAGGCAGAGGGGTGTCCATCTATCCTTTGTACACCCTGAATTGAACAATTCTCTCATTTGGACACCCTGTATTAAGAATCTTTAACATGCAGGGGGAAAGGCAAATTGTGAAAATTGGACACCCAGTTTATTACTTATAAAGTGAAGAAAAATGACCATTTTGCACACCATACTTTTGATTTCTGGTTAAGACCCTGCCCATGGTGCAACCAGTTCTGCAGAATAGGTTACTATTTAAGTAAGGAGACACATTTGTGGCTCGCTTGTCCATAAATATATATACTGAATTTTTTTTTTTTTTTTTGTAAGGCTTTTTTTGTACATGTAAGGCTACTATACTGTACCAATACAGAAAATAAGCCTAAGTATAACCGATCTTTATTTTACAAGAATAACTTACATAGGGAAGGCAGTTTCTTAACAAATTGGTAATTACAACATATCAATTCTCATTCCTGAGATCAGTATCAAGTTATGATGAAAGGGAGCGGGTTCTTGATTTTAATCATTATGAAATATCAATACTTCACTTTACTTGATAACGATCTCTGGAATGAGATTGAAACATTGGTTACATTTATAAAGAAGCTCTTCTTGTTAATACCAGCCTTAGCTTCTAAATGTCTCACAAATAACTGCTATTATTTGCAAGTAATACATTAATGTGCGCTATTCTTTTCTAGGTAGAACAGCACGTGATCTGAGGTAACGTTAGAAAGTTCGATGAAAAGCCGTTTGCGAACCTTATTCAAATAATAGTGTTGTGCAAGGACACACAAAACCGTTGAGACATTATGTTCCGAATCATAATTATTTTCAATATTGAGTATTTTTGAAGTGCACTTGTAAATCAGATTTAATGGTGCTACATGTTAAGCATTCAAGCAATATTTTAGAAACAAGAGAGGGTTTCAAGGAGCAAGTGGATGTTGTAAGAGAGCCAAATAGCAGTTGTTCTTTCTTTAGGGGTTGGATTCTACAGTAACTAATACTGAGCCCTGGAACTACGCCAGTATAGTCCATCCCATTGGAAAAAGACTGTGGGAAAAAGAGGCCTCCCACACAATCCTTTATATTTTCACCTCTTCAAAGAACTACATATAAACGGTAAACATGATAATAAATTACTTTTTGTTTTATTTTCTGGCATAGAAATCTAAATGGCTGATATAAAGTTGATAATATAAGCCGACTCAATTAAACTCTCCTTTCAAGAAGATGCTTAACTCTCTGGCTGTCTGGTAATTCAGGGCATACAAGTATTTAGAGTTTGCAATTCAAACTATTAGGGTAGGTGCTGTACATAATGAGAGTTACCGATACAACACCAACATGCTCACAAAGTCTAATAGGCCTCTTACATGTAGCTTCTCTTCAATACACATTATTGCTAGCAGAATTGGACCACCCTCATTGCTGCTGTAAAACTCTTAACCCAAAAACTTATTTACCACTTACAATGATAATGATGCATGTATGACATGGCAATTATATTACAAGAGACACCGTCAAGATTTTATTTTCCTGTCAAACAATCTGGTCAAAGCATTATTATAAAATACAAACAAACAAACAAATATAAGTTTGGACATTACTCTAAAGTTACTTTTTTAAACCATTCAGCCACTCAATGCTTTTTATAATCAACTGACACTTTAAAGAACAAACCTAGTTATAACTTCTATTGGAATATGGAATCAATTTAACTTTACATTGAAAAAAGAAAAAAGAAAGAAGAGTACTTGAATTTAATTGGTTTGTATGATTTCTGCAATGGACTAGAGCATTTAGACATAATGATATATCTGATTATGAATTTCACAGATTGTGCTCGTATGGCTGGCTGCTTTAATGGTCCTGCCGTTTAATATCTAAAGCTTATGGCCAAGTCAAGACAGTATGAAAAATCATATTCACTTGAGCGTATCTCCACCTTAAAAACTTATAGAGTTGTCAAAGGCCCAAAGCAACAGGCCTCCGATTCTCAGAGTGATTTTCCCTGCGAGGGCATCATGATCTGACCAAATGAACACCCCTGAGGCGAGAAGAGGACAAGATTGATCAACCAATCAGAGGCCAGCATTATCTCTGTCTGCTCCTTCCATTCAGCCAAAGAAACCCAAACTTTTGCCAGATGTCTGCCATTAGGTCTGCACACGCTCAACATGTGCTCATAGCGTCAGATTCCCCTTCTTATTCCCACTCCCGCCATTGCTACTGAAAACCATCTAAAACTACAACTTTCCCTGATTTTTGCAGCGCAAAAAGATACAAAATGTCTGTAATGTTACATAAATTGAAATTTAATATACATAACTACTACATGAACAAAGTCAACAAAATAAAGCTTAAAGTTATAATATTTCTAGAAAAGTTTCTATTTTTTGTCATTTTTATTTTGTTCGATTCACTAGGTGATTTACGTTACCCCATCTCCCCCCAATCCACACAGCCTGCATCAACAAGAACTGTTTTATTGAGAATATTTATGAAAGGGACAGCCACAGAAAGTAATGTCTTCTTTTGAAGCCAATTTTGAGATGGACACTTACAAGCATTTGTCTGTGAAATTCAAACTTCACAGGCGACAGGTAAATGTCTCATTGGCCAGCCATTTATCAAAACTCTACCATCAAAGCTCAATTTCATGGAGGTTTCAAAATTAATACTGAATAAAAACTAACGAATAAAAACTAACAAATTGAACTACTCAGGAATCTCTTTGAAAGAAAATCAAAATGTCAAATTCTTTGAGTGAGTTTCACTAAAATTAAACTTCAATAAAACAAAAGTGTGAATTTGAAAATACAATTAAAATTAACATGAAACTGTTGGAAAGTTTTTCTTGAAATTGAAATAAATAAGATAGTTAATTCTCTTTGATACCAAGTTGATACTAACTACTATTTAAAGAAAAACTGGAGTTACTGCTCAAATGGTTGTGAATATAAAGACAAAAGTGTGAATTTGAAAATACAATTAAAATTAACATGAAACTTTTGGAATGTTTTTCTTCAAATTGAAATAAATAAAATAGTATCAACTTGGTATCAAAGAGAATTTTAAACTTTCTACTATTAAAAGAAAAACTTGAGTAACTCTTCAATTGGTTGTGGATAAAGATCAGAGAGGTCTTTGATGGTGGAGATAAAAATACTTTGACTTTAATCTTTAGCTATGTATGTGGCCAAACAGTATCTGTTTGTTAGTTGTCAACCTATAACGGAGTTAGGTCAAGATAAAACCTGTGCCAAAAGATGCCGCCATAAACTGAAATTATATATATCTGAGTTCTGAGACTTCATATCTTTTACATTATATGTTAAAAGCTACGATGTAGTTAGCCGGAAATCAAATCATGTGACCAGTGAATTTGAGAGATCGTACAAGTCAGTAAAAATCTAGTCACAGTCTAGCTGCCAGTAATTAGAGCATAAACGAAACATGCTCTACTAAAACTTGGCAAAAATTATGATATCTATCAAATTATAAAATTCATAGCGCACTGGAGAACCTACTTTAATAAAACTTAGATTAAAACAAGATAAAAACATGAAAACTGGTTTTAGCTTCCTGTCTTCCTGCATACATATAACGGCTGAGTGCCTAAATATCAAAGTTATATTTAACACCACAGCATTGTTTTAACCAAAAGAAGTTTACAAACAAACAAACAGAGAAGTAAAAAAAACATCTGATATAAACATAATATTCCATTTTTGAAGGTTACAAATATGATCTTGATTTTATTTTAAGACATCCACAAATTTTTATTTCACAATATATGTTATACTTATACTATGTAAATATCTTAAGAACAAAACTGCTTAATAACTAAAACAATTTACCTTTTTCTACAGTTGTTTATTACCAAATATAGTTACACAGAAGAAATTTTATGAAGAGCATATAGCTGCATTTCTGCAAAGCAAGTCTGAGAATTAAGCAGAACCGATTGTTTCCGGTACCAAAATTCTCATTTTTAGGACCGCAATGATAGTCTTTATACAGAACCAAATTCTGTTTCCCAGAGTTTCCCATCAATTGAAAACAGGGAACCAAAAAAAAGTTACCGATCCAATCTGAAATTCTCAGGCTTGACAAAGTAATGATCTTTGTAAATTTATCTATTTTTGATAGATTAAAAGAGGAATTGATATGCAAATTTGCACTCCAATCACAAACAAAAAAACAAGAGACGGAAGTGTAAATTTAAAATAAGAGGTTATGTTTCTAATGTCAGATGGGACAGGTTGATTAGTGTTTAAACCACATTTTGTGTTTCATCTATGCTGTGGCATAAATATTTTAATAATTTCTGGATCAGATTGACAGAATATCAGATATTATCAATATGACAGGCATAGTATTGACACGGACAACACTTGTACCATAGCCCTTCTTTATCACGGCTAATTACTTCCACTGTTTATTTATATCCTTAATCTTCTTAATTAACTAATAATAAATATCATGGTTTGAGAACATCTATATACCCCAATGCTTCGTGAGCACCATGCATGAGTGATCAAGCCTGAACAATTCTCCATCTTTTAGATCGATCAAAATGACTTGTCAAAAATATATTTTGTGACATCATATGCAAGTAACAATAGAAAAATGCAAATACACATGTAGCGACGTTAGGGTATAAAAAAAATTGTGTGATTTATATTTTTTATTGTTGTGTAAATGTGGCAAGTCATACTAACAAAATTGATTTCCTTCCTTAAATCTACTTTATTAGAAAGACATAAAAATGAGCTTTTAACAAAA
>JAVFBY010300754.1:0-10274 GCA_034781015.1 Tonicella lineata
TCAGATAAAAAAAAAATTGACAGAGAGCTAATTTGCATAATTTATGAGGAAATTTGAATAATTCCGAAAACTTTTTTGTACATTGCACATCTGCATATTGAGAAGAAAACAGTATCCAAGTTTCAAAACCCTACGTTAAAAAGTAACCAAGGTACAGCCCGGACAAGCTTCCCGGACGGACATACGGACATACGGACACACGGACACACGGACATACGGACACACGGACACACGGACACACGGACATACGGACAGAAAAAGTAAAACCTATATGCCCCCCCCTCTTATTAAGAGGGGGGGGGGGCATAATTACCTGAATCAAATGGTATAATTGATTTAATGAAACTGACCTCTTTCTTCTGAAGAATGTATTTTCTAATGAATTACAGAGGAACTTTTCTGATTTACTATCCTGTGAATTGATACATAATTCCAGAAGTCAAAATCACTGGTAATTTAGATTGCACGTTGTCGTTATTGACTATTATTATAATGATAGGCTAACATTGTGTCAGTTCGTTTTAAGCATGGCTCGCATTAACGTATAATATACTATATGTTTACTACGAGTTACGTTCATTTCTCAAGTATACTTCTATCGTCCTATTGCGGGTGGTTGGGCGGGAGCTTCCTGATCCCCTGATGCTCAGACCATCGTAAAGTAATTAAACAAATCTATCATGCTTTCACTTTGGTAAAATCCATTAATTTAAAAATAAATTACTCCTATGCAGTTGAAAAAAAAACACAGGGTCAGCTTCTTTTATAACTGTTGGTATTTAAACGACTCGCTTGAAGATAAGACACATGCAGATAAGCTTTTCAATTTGACATGCGATGTACTTTAACAAGTCAGCAATATGTGTCCCTTCAATAAACGTTTATCATTCTCAAAGGACTTTAATTATGTTATAATGTAAGGCCAAAACGTTGAAGACAACAAAAACGTGAGCGTTCATAACACAGTCATGCAATAAAGCATTGTAGAAATTCAGCGCAACCTGTGAACCATCACGAATGAGTCAAATGCCGTAAATTGTGAGGAAATCTCCTAAATTAAATTGGTATCATTGATTTAATGATACTAACATGCATGGTTCTTGTGAAGAATATGTTTGGCATACAAAAATTTGTTTTTTTTTTGTGGGTTCCAAAGTCTAACATGCAGGTCATTGCTTCTATACGTTGTCGATGTTGTATATTATTATTCTTGGGGTATTTGCTATAGTTTAACATTGGGTCATTTGGTTGATGGCGGGGTTTGCTTTAGCGTATAATATATTAATGTTATTTGAACTATTTCTGAGGTGCTTCTATCATGCTTTCACATTTACATCTTTTATAACTTGATCATAACACTAGAGAACAAATGTGTATTTAAACGATTTGCCTCAATAAAATCTGTTGGAAGAATGTTTAAACGCAAAACGGACAGAAAATTTAAATTTGACAGATGGGATATTCTCTTAATAACCATTCATTATTACAAGGCATTTTTAAAAAAGACATGTTCCTTTAGTACACGTCTTAACCATTCTGTCCAACAGGTTCCGGTAGATGTGTTGAATTCAGTTAGTCAATTCGTTACACTTGGAATATTTTCGTACAGGTCATCAATAACATCCATGTTTTTTTTGCTTCAAACATTTCAACGAATTTGGCTGTAAATCCTTAACAATCAACCATTTTTCACTCCATCTGTATAGTGTAATGTCAGCCCAACATATTATCAATCTGATTAAAACCAGGCCTAAATGGCTCTCCTCCTGTTATACCTACACTGTACGTGCGACAAAACAAATGGACGGCTATTTAGGTCTGGTTTTAATAAAATTGCAGATACTGCATGTATGGCTTTGACGAACAAGCAAAAAACGTTGGACAAACGTATTGGAACGTTCGCATTGCTATACAAATAAAACTCTTGGATTTGAAGAAATTCAAATAAATCTACGAGACATTAAAAAGACAACATACACAGTAAACTCCAAACGATCTTGAACAAAAGAAAAATGCGGTAGCCACTGATATAATTGATTTAATGTTATTTTGCTAAATTGAATAGATGAGGATTTCTCTCATGTGGAAAATGTACTTTTGAAAGAATCTTAAGGCAGTTTTCTGATTTATTATTGTGTGAATAGACAAACAATTCCAAAGTCTAAAATAAAATACATTTGTCTTTCTTGAATTTCATCTTAAATTTTGTTTTTCTGCAAGATGACTATTAATTAACCTGATTTTGGTAAATGCACATCGATTTGTTTTAACGTATAATTTAGTATATGTTATGCTAACGTCTTGGGTACTTCTATCATGATTTCACATTTCTCAGATACATCAATTGACTCCCAGGTGAATATGCCAATACAGTGCGCAGCTGGGTTTTTTTTATAGCCAGCAGACGGGGACAATTTGTGTGTTTAAACCATTCGCATAAAAACTGTATCATATTGATATAAAAAAACATGACCATATGCGATGAACAAAAAATAAACAACAATTTAGTTCAACAGGAGAATTTGCAAACATAGACCACGGTTGGTTTGCCGCCTCAAATGGGGCATCACATTTTTACTTTCCCATCTCAAGTGGGGTGGTGGAGAAGTAAATAATAAGACTGTGCTGTTTGGTTTTGATGGTAATCAACATTTGAGCAAACCGTAAGATTCTGAAAATGTGTTATTTGAAAGTTATGATCCGGACAAGATATTAGTATTATGGGATATGATGACCTTGACCCAATGGCATTACATAGGTCATGACACATTTTTTAGGCATGCGGAACATTTTTGCAAAGCATTAGCGTCTGCAAAGTTTTTGGACAAGGTCATAGCATTATGGATTATGATGGTCTTGACATTGGACTTTCTGCCCGTGGGTATTGCATGGTCATGACACACACCCTAGACATAAGGAACATTTGTGCCATCCAAAGGCTTTTGTAAAATTTTCGTTTCAAAGTTATTCGCAACATATAACATATAGAACTACGGTGAATTTAAACGATTCACCTAAAAAAAAATATGTTGCATCAATATTTGAACACAACATGGACAGAGCATTATAGTTGCCATAGGGGATGTTAAATGTTGCAAGGAATTTCTAAAAAGTACATATGTGTCTATTTGTTACGCGATTTTAATCAATCTCACTTCGAATTCTTTGAAATCCAAGTATTAATGTTAAATTGAACTGGTTGCCATGTGAAGCTAACAAACAAAACACAGGAACAATAACATTCATTATTCCCTGTCCTTGATTCCAACGAATTTGCATGAAATCTCTGCAAAATTGACAAAATAGGTTAAAATTATCAACAGATTTTTGGTACACATCCAACTGTTTAATTGAATGTCCATCCCTAAGATTACATGTTAGAACTCTGGCATCAGGCCAAAACGTCGAAGACAACAAAGACGAATTCGTTCATAATACGATAAATATAAACTGGTCCCGTTGAAGAAACTCGGAGTAATCTGTGACACATTCCGAAGAAAACAAACGCCGTAAATTACGAGCAACGCTGAAGAAAACAAATTCCCCGTATAAAATGATATAATTCATTTAATGATATTGATCCCATTCTTATGAAGAATGTCTTTGTCACAGAATTGCAGAAGAGGTTTACTGATTCACTGTCGTGTGAATAGATACATAATTCGTAAGGTTCAAACATTGACTGTATCTGTGCTGTCCATCTTGTTTGCTACTATACACTTTGGCCATGCGCCCAGTTTACCATTTAATCAGTTGGTTTTCGGCAAAAGCACATCGGTTTTCGTTAAAGAGGCTATACCGCAGAATTTAGGCCAAAAATCAACTGCAACAAATTAAACCGCGGGTTTCTATGTTTTTCTAGTATGGCCCAAAGTATAAGCTTTCAGAAAATGTCAACCTCCAGAATAGCCATGGGGTTTGATGTAGCCTGCAGAAGCATTTATTTTAATACTTCCTAACACTGTTCAGGATGTGGATGTAACCTGAAAAGGCATTAAAATACTTCAGGCCTTGGGCCATGGTGGTTTTCCATAATTTTGTTTTCTTGGTAATAATGATAGGTATTATAGTGGTTCGGTAAGAATCTCGCCCCCGCCAAAGGCCAACATATTGATTAACGTAATCACCCACCATATTCCGTAGCTCACCTGCCAACGTTTATAAAATATCATTTCTCATAAATACCCTGACCTTAAAACACTTACCGTTTACTGTGCAATATGGTATATGGAGGCTTATTGAAAGCACAAAACATAAGTCACTTTCATAAGCACGCGAGTGATGTCTGTCTTTCTTCATACAATATATCTAAGAGAAATACAGCAGGAAAGATTGCCAGTGCTATAAAGTGACGACTGTTTCTTCAGATTTTGTACTTTTTATCATTCACTGATGGTTTTTATAGAGATGCCTTGTTAGCATCTGCATTTATGTGATGCTATGAGAAGCTTCGTGTTATATATATTGTCTATATGAAAGCTTTCTAAAAGATGGCAATAACTTATCCTTAGGATAACAGCAACAACACAATTACTGGACGGTCTAGTGACACATGCTACCCCAAAATGTAAAGCTAACCCTAAATGTAAAACCTAACGCTATTTTTTTTTTTTATCAAAGTAAGCCATAGTCCTCAATGTAAAATCAACCTGATATGTAAGAAACCAACCCTATTTGTAAACAAAATACACGTTTACGTAAAAATTATAACATTATAAGGAAAAAAACCTTTAATCATAGAAATAAAGCTGTTCACACTATTTGTAAAAGTCCAAAGATCAGCTGAAGGAAATAATCTGATCAGAGATTTGTCAATGCGATGTAAAATAACATATCGTTTTAGTTTTTTTTTATTGAAATGTTTACAAAGCACACAATTGCAAAAACGACGATCATTTTTTAAATATATATTTTAAAAGAACATAAACCTTGCAGAAATGTTTTCAGTCACAAAAACCTGACAATAAGTAAATACCATTCCTGAAGTAAATTGTACTAATTTCCCTGGTGGATTGATCATGCTTTCATATTTATCGTATCTATCAATGTCAACAGTCCCAGCTCTATATCCACACATTGACCAGCTGCAGTTTATAACCTAATTATAAGTAAACTTAGACAATTGGTTATTTAAACGCTTGTTCTAATGAGCATGTGTTGCATGAAGACCCAGAACAGCTTGAAAGTAAGCTGGAGTTCGGCCTACACAGATACGTGTAAAATATTTACAGAAGGAAAGATAAATGTGCAGAAGGATCCGGTATTGGAGTGCATTTATAAAAGTACAATTGTTATGAAGCAAATCATAGAGTTAATATATATTTTATATAATGCTTTACAATAGCTTCACGGTCATCTGTGAATAAAAGGAAAGATCTGGTTAAATTAGCAATTTGGATATGTAAGTTACATTATGAATATTTTGGGTCAACTCCACTTATCAGATATAATGTAGAATATATAACTTTGCAACTCAAAAAGTACCACATAAGACAATGTATAAAAGTGTGTCTCTCAAAATCCTTGGCATATGGCCTGCATGTCTTAAAGGGTCTCCCAAGTGTGTTTTAAGTTTGGCCAAAAGGGCTTAATTTATAAATATAACATGATAAGCTACCTTTTAAAAAAAGTCCCATATTTTTCCGATTCTTGTTAAGTGTCTTATTTAACGTTCTACTTATCCAACTTTCCCCTGGTGACGTCACTGACGTCATGCTATTAGTATCGGGATTAAAATCCCCTTGTTACGTCACCTGGTTTTAAAAGTCTAATATATCCATAACTAATGCAAATTTTTTAACAAAACATTTTGAAAATCGCACAGCAGTTAATAGTGTGCTTTAAGACAATTTGTTGGTATAGACCATTTGGGAATACCTTTAAGATTTTACTTACAGGTACACAAGTTTCTGGTTTGAAGAGATTCCGTGTGTCAAAGACATGTCCCCTGTTCAATCCTTTACTGGCAGAGTTTGCTTTCCTCAAAAATGGTGTCCTGAAATTAATTAAGGATTAATTATGTTAATTTGTTTGTTTGCTTGTAATGGTACAAGAAACCATCAACACTGACACGACTGCTTTTGAGCATAGCCAAAGATTAACTCAAATTCAAAAAATCTTTTAGTGAGATAACTGATTGCTTGGTGTTTAATGTCCTGCTTTAGGGTATTTTACTTACATGTATATGACGACATGCCAGACAAATGGGTGAAGTAAATCGCTCCCAATGTCACATTTGGCTGGCCTGAAACTTCCTAATGAACTGGCGCTCTCTAAGCTAAAGGTGCAGTCTGCTCAAGGGAAAAATAGCTTGATTGCCGCCTATACATTTTTACTTTAACTGTTTGTGGCAACATATTGTATTTTACTTGGGAGCCACCTATTTGTCAGTGGTAGCTGCTACATGTACTCCTTAAGACAAGGTAACCCTTAGACAACGGTTGCAGGCATTTTCGGTTTGTTTCTAAATCTAACTGAAGCCAGGTTAATTAAATATGGCTTACTTTATGCTTTTAATGGTATAAATAGCAATGTATAATGAGGAAATTTAAAACCAAATTCTGATGGAAGGGACTTACTCAGGTGTACGTTTTAGAATGCCTCTGGGAAATCGACTGTTGTGGTTATTTTTGTTGGTAGGTGTCCATAAAAAGTCCTCTGATTCAGGATCACTTTCTACAATGAAAAAAGAACATTTGTCTTTGCTTACACATTGCTCGATATTAGATTGATTGGAGTTTGACCACCGTTCATGTCACTGGCAACATGAAAAACAAGAAAAAAAAATAAGGAGCAAAAAAAGACACCACAAAATCTACTTCCTGATCCCCCTATCCTCCGCCCAACTACATTGTACCCGCGCTCGATATAATAATTTTTTAGCAGTTTCCCTTGGAGTACCAACATTCATGTATCTGGTTTCCCCAATATCAAAACACAAAAAGCTGTCCAAATCTGCTGCCTTTTAAAGTTTAATTTATAGCAACAACCGGCAACAAAATGTAAAGTTTTGCAATTTTAAATTGTTGTTTGACAGCTACATGTTCATACCAAAACTGGAAATATTTACCACCCTTAGTGTATTTATATCTGCAGTAAATATTAAAATCTGAATGTACATTCATTGAAATTTGAAAAAGAACACCAATACAACTTTACTGAGGAATTTATCAAAGGGGCATAATCAGTGTATATTCATTTGTAGATTAAATGGTTGAGTAGTCTCCCTTGAATAAACATAATAAATCAGATAACTGAGATCTTTGTCTGGCCTTTATTTGTTTCTACTGGAGTTAAAATAATGTTAGTTTCCAATGAGAAACAAAACAACAAGCTAACAGTACTAATTTATTTAATAAGGCTTTTATTGGTTGGGTTTTGATTTTTGATTTTTTTGTGGTTGCCTTTGCCTCAGAGTGACTGTGTGGTTGCCAAGTAAATTTTAGGTCTCTCAGACACATTCATTTATAGTTCTGTTACTGACACTAAGGTTCATGTAACATAAATTGTGGTCATATATTAAAGTAAAAACATATCAGAGTATCAAAATATTTGTGGGTCCCAAATTATTTAAGGTCATTCGTCAAAAATACTCTGTTGTGGAACAATACCATTATTTTGTTTATTTGCCAAGTCATTTTGTTTATTTGCCAAGTCAACCAAGGATATAAACATAGCTGATGTATGCTGTGATACATTAGAAGTGAAAAGCCGAGATGAAACCAAAAATTAGATGCCCATCAATAATAAAGATATAAGGCTTTTACGCTGTGGCCAACATGGTCTGATTTTTAAGTTCCCTTCTAGTGGAGAAAGTGGTTGGCAGGAGCTTCCTGAGTTAGTAAGGGAGCTTGTCAAAATTAGGAACATTTTTTCGTTTAGACCGGAATGGGAAGCTTTAAACCGGAACGCCTATGTGTTCCAACAGGAACTGTACAAAAGGTTCCTCTTGAGTTCGCTTTCCTGAGTGGACTTTTGCCGTTCCAATATTTATACGCAGGCGTAACAAATTTAGATATGAATAGTCATGGAACTTTTAAAAAAGTTCCCAAAGCGTTCCAAAAGAAAGACTGGGCTTTAGGAACGGCAGTGCTTGTCAAAATGTGGAACAGCTTGGAACAGCTAAAAATCTCAGGAACGGTTGCCTGGTTGGAGCGAACGCCTTGCCGTTCCTATCGGATCGTGTTCCGACGGAATGGAACGTTCCTAATTTTGACAAGCTCCGTAAGCATCAGGAAGATGATGGGATCCTGATCCCTTGTGTTGTCCTGTTTTTTGTTCTGTCCTTGTCCTGTCTTTGAAGACAAGTGTGGTTTGCTTTACCTCTTTGACCGACACAGCGTCATAAAGGTGAAATAGCCCTGAGCACGTCCTAATACACCAACAATCAATCAATTGTTTCTTGAGGGAATTATTCAAAATGCTATTGCTCAGCAGTCTCTGATCAGAATCAAATGAAACTTACCAGGACCAAAGCAGAAATATTATCCAAGTCTTTTTATTTTATTTTTTCCCCAGGGAAAAAAAAAAAAAGAAGTCAAAGGTTACAAGACCTACCTATTTCCCTCTCTGCTTCATCTCTGTAGATATCAAGGGCAGGCTCACTAAGACTTTTGTTCAGTTTGGGTACGGTAACTTCAGTTTTAGCTGTCATAGGGTTTCCATGCTGATCCACAGTTATTGTTGTTGTTGTAATGAAAGAGTTATCAGCCTAAAGATTAAAAAAGGAATCACTAAAGCATTAAGTTTTCTTGCAACTTCTGAGTCACCGACTTCTACAAGTCGCATTGCAAACTGTCAGCAAAAAGGTGATTTCTTTTAGATTAATAGTCACCGGCTAAGAATCGCGCGTGCGACAAGCTCAAGCTACATGTAGCTAGCATGCTAGATAGTAACTCTCACATATGTGTACAATCCAGCGCAAGGGAGAAAACTGGGGCCACTGTCATGAAATGTTGTACGACAAATAATATCGAACAATATCTTAGTTGCTTTGACGTCTAGCATCAGGTATTGTGGCTTCATAACAACTAAGATATTATACAATATTATTTGCCATACGAAATTTCAGGGAAGTGGCCCCAGACATTTGCAAACTAACATCTTTCTGTTTCCACTGTGTGCTTTACTTGTTATTATCGAATGATCAAGCGGATTAGAAAAATCTGGTGGGAAGAGAATGGATACAACAAGTAACAAATGTTTCAACAAGTTGTATACCAATTATAATTATTTTCTGTCAATTATCTACATGTACCTCATTTTTCCCCATTTTGGGTGGCGTTGGGCAATCATCATCATCTTCTTCTTCTAGAGGTGGGGCGCTGGGGCGTTTCTTATATCTCATTCCGCTCCTCCTACGAGAGCATTCCAAGTCATCGTCTGTCTGATCGTAGATGTCAGAGAGGATGGAGGCGGAAGATTCTAAACCGCTGAAAAACATGGAGTTTTTGTTTGAAGAGCGTTTTAACTAAATTCATTCATTCATGATTGATTGAGGTTTTGATTGATTGAGGTTTAACGCCTATATGATGGTGTGTCAGCTCAATGGGGGGAGGAAACCACTGACATCACTAGCAACATATAAGACGAGACAGGACAAGGACGGGGAAAAAAAACAACACAAAAGGTTATTTTGCCTGTGTAATTGGATTGGTAAGAATTAATTCATACATCTTTCCAGTATAAAATGTGTTAAAAAAATTGTGAAGTAGCCACTATATTTAATAAGCAAATTTGAAGGACGAGCTCAAAAGGAACTTTGCTTAAAAAAAAAATCATTTCTCTTAAAAGCCAATCTAAAAATAATTCTTTTAATTCCAGGTGTGGAAAATACACTCCTCAATTTGTGTACATGTTTTTTCTTTGCACACCTTTATTTTATATAAAAAAAATATTTGTAAAAGACAAATTATTTTCCAATTTTTACAGTTCTCACTTGTAAGGTGATTGGGCGTCTGCGGCATGGCGGCGCTCCCTGTGTTTGACGAGACCATACAACTTCTCCATGTCCTGTTCATTAATGGTAGTGCGGTGATTCTTGTCATTGAGGAGTTCACGGATCAGGCAGAGTTGTCTCTCCTGGAAAGACAAAACAACAGAAATGAAAAAAATAACCTGCACAAAAAAATTCATTGATGGTTCCACGGCTAGTCTCCATTTCTTAAATGATTTCCCAATTGCCAAGACACTGTGGAGAGTCAACCCCAATTGATAAATTCTTAAAGCAAACACCACTAAAAACGGCAAAAACATTGAAAATCTTGGCAATGGTT
>JAVFBY010300976.1:0-10270 GCA_034781015.1 Tonicella lineata
ATTTTTGTTCAACACTGCTCTGTATCCTTATATACGGCTACATAGTAGACTAATAATGATACAGAACTCTGCATCTAATGACGTGATATGAATATGAAAGGGGCTACATACACCTTGTTTAGGCCAGTCTAGAACTACAACTAGAAGCCATATTACGGAAAGCAATCATGCATCTCCAATATGTTTGTGAAACTTGTTATCTGTTTTATTTTTTAGACCACGATATGTTTTTTTTCTAGCAAATTAAATTTCATAAAACGTCAACCAAATAATTTGAGGAAAAAAAATCCCTAGTTATATTTCGTTATTATCTGTTTAATAGCTTGATTAATAAAATGATCACCCGAAGTATATATTCCAAATAAACAGCTGTTTTTACGGCATGGAGATTGACCTTATTCCACAAGTGTACATATCTGTATTGATATATAATAGCAGGCCTAAGACTTATGTATTCATAATCTTTATAATTATACATTTTTTCTTTAGCTTTCTGAAAGAAATCCTAAAACTTCCCATGTGGCTGCTGATCAAGAGAATGTACCACCTCAAGGTTACATAGATGTCACAGAAGATATGCCAACCTTTCTTGAAGATGGTGATGATTGCCCCATTCCTGTGAATTTTGATGCATCAGGCTTATCAGAAATGGACACTTCACTTTATCTTCATGATTATCTTAAAAATCAGGTATGTACACAATGTAGGTTTATTAAGACATTCTTGGAAGCATGAAAGTAACTTCTTTTCATTCTGTTTGCACATTGTCAATGTGTCACAGTGGTTATTAGTTTATCTTGACATTATGTGCATATGACCCTCAAAAATACTTTATTAAAACACCAGAATAAATCACACATCAAGTCATTTCATAAAAATAAAATAAAATGTTAACATATGAATTTAAATGTTAACTTTCAATTTTTTCTATTAAAAATGTATTCTAATTGTTTTTGAGATATAAATTAACATTACAGGCCCACTATAAACCGGTATACTTTATTAACGTGATAAAACTATTTTAAAAATGAAATCTGCGAGTCTCTTTATTTTTCCCCAGATAGAAAAAGTTATGATATTTCCATTTTTGCCATAAACTGAAAGTTTTGATTTCCTGTTTTTCTTTAAAATAGAAGTAAAAGTTTGTAATTTTTAATGTTCACCAATAAATAGACAGGGGCGGACAACTTAAAACATTTTTCTTAGCTAAATTGTTTAAATTTCTACCTTCTCTAGGCCGCAAATATCCCTTTTACATCAAACCTATAGACATCATTTCATTATTTTCAGAATAAGAGCTCATGAGACCAGAAATTTGGCCCTATAGTTTGTTTTGTTGTAGTTGCAACTTGCAGTCTTCAATATCATAACCACGCTGTTTTTCAGCGATAATCACGTTTACCGGATAGTTGTCTGGGGCTTTAAGTGTAAGAATGAAATATTTTATTAAGTAATGTATATCATGTTTTTTCAATCATTATTATAAATTGTTTTTTTATTTATTTAACAGTTTGACAGTTCTTGCTTGTCTAGCAAAAGAAATACTGAGAGCCAGATAAAGCCACAGACTGCAACATTTGGAGGACAATTTAACAATTACACTTTCTTTCCTGTTGCAAAATCAACCAGAACAATTGGCACTCAGACACCAACACCAGAAACAAGAACTATGGAAGTTCAGGTAACTCTTCCAGTACTAACCATTGAAAATCTGGAAGAGGATGACCAAGTTACCTTTTACACAGGACTACCAAATAGGGGTGTATTTTGTGCTTTATTCGACGACATAGAAATTGCCATGCAAAAGGATAAGAAAAAGGCAGGTAGACCACGGAAGCTTCGTTTGGTTGACGAATTTGTAATGTTTCTCATGCGCCTCAGACTGGGACTGTTAATACAAGATTTAGCTGACAGATTCTATATTTCGAAATCCGGATGTGCACAGATTATTAACACATGGACAGACTTTTTGAGTGTCTTTTTAGCCCCATTACTTAAATGGCCTTCACGAGATGTTGTCAAAGAACGCATGCCACATATGTTTAAAGTTAAATATCCCAACTGTCGCATAATCATTGACTGTACAGAGCTTTTTACCCAAACACCTCAGTCACTCATAAATAAGTCTCTAATGTATTCAGATTATAAAAGCCACATGACATGGAAGTTGCTCTTAGGGATTAGCCCATCAGGTGTGATAACGTTTGTATCTGAATTATGGACTGGCAGCATTTCAGATAAAATGATTACACAAAAGAGTGGATTTTTAGACTTATTAGAACCAGGGGATGCTGTGATGGCAGATAAAGGATTTTTAATAGCAGATTTGTTAACTCCCCGAGGGGTTTATCTGATTATGCCACCCAAACGACAGGGTGGTAACCAAATGAGTAGACAGCAAGTTGAAACTACTCGAAGGATTTCAAATCTACGCATACATGTAGAGAGAGCTATGGAGCGCATTAAAAACTTTAGGATAATCCAGGGAGTGATGCCAATAACAATATCAAAACAAGCCAGCAACATAGTGAAAATTATCTGTTGTCTAAGTAATCTTCAAGCACCCCTTATTCAGGACAAATAGTGTGAAGGAAATACTGGGCTTTCTAGTTATGACATTACCATTTCAGAGTAACGTCCCTTTGCTAAATGAAGTCTCTTTTTGGGTACATGTGTGTACAAAACAATTCCTATGGCACTCCCACAGCCCACGCAAGGACACGAAGTCTGGGGGTTTGTGGCACTTCGTAGGTACTTCGTGGCATTTCCTGTCACTTTGTAGGTGTTTCGTATGTTTGTCGGTCGAAAACAATTATTCAGGAATACTCACGACATTCCACGAAGTGACAAGAATGGACACAAAATGCCCTGAAACACATACGAAGTTAACACGAACTACTTACGACTACCTATGAAACCTCATGAACCCCAAAATTTTTGAAAATGTTTAAATAAATTCTTGTTCCGATAACTATCCATGAATTGTCACAAAATAATTTTCAAAATGTATTTTGGCAGCCATTTCTTGAAACTTCGGGGCTGTGGGAACTTAAACCTCTTTGAGTTAGTTCAAACTATGTAAAAAAAATAACTCCAAAACCCTTTGATGGAATTTCACTCAAGAATTTGTTGTTTCAGAAAATAAAATTATGTAACTTACAATTGACAATAAAAACAAACAAATGGTTACTTAAGTTACAAATATGAAATTTTAATGTCTTTTTTTGTTAACTGTTTGACAAAAAAATTGTTTTGATATATTGATTGGCGTTTAACGCCGGTATTTCACCTATAGGCCCTATGACATTATGCCAGCCCCATGGGTGGAGGAAACCGCCCTTCACGTCACTGGCAACATAAAAGACGAAACATAAAAAAGAAAAAAACAAAGGAGAAAAAAAGACAACACATAAAAAAGCCTACTTCTTGAGGCCCAGAAAGACAGAGGGCATCAGGATGCTCCTGCCCAACCAACCGCATTTTGTTTTGATAAATATTGGACTTTGTCATACCTTGGTAAATACTATGTAAGCTAATATATCATTGATCTGCACTTTCAGATACAGAAAATAAATTCTCAACAAGATGAAAATAATATAGTGCTTACAATATATGAATTGATATTTACATTTACCAAAGCATGACAAATCACGAATATTCTATATTCTATATAATTAGCAGTGGGATAATCCTAAAATGGTAAAAATACTTATTGTTTTATTTACGATTTATTAATTGATTGATTGGGGTTAAACGCCATACTCGGGGGTATTTCACAGTTTTCACCTATATAACGGTGTGCCAGCCCAAGTTAACTGGTGGAGGAAACCACCACTCACGACACTGGCAACATGAAAGACACCACATAAAAAGAAGAAAAAAGGAGGAAAAAAAAACCACCACAAAAACACTCCTGCTTCCTGATGCACCTTTACTCAGAGGGCATCAAGAAGCTCCCGCCCAACCACCCGCGTTTTATTTATGAGGTTTATTCAATTTGTGTTCTAGCCGTACGCGACACACGTGACTTCATTTCAAATGATACCAGTGGCAATATCAATGGAAATATTTCACCAAATTTATAGAATGACCTCAGATCTACATTGCGACAATATAATACCAGGAAGCTAATAGTAATATAGATCTGAATAATCAGATTGAGATGAATCATGATAGATCACATGTTGATCACTATAATTTGTGACATTTAAATTATAAGTTCTGGTCAACTATAATTTTAATTTACGCATGACCCTTGTTGAAAAAAGTTCAGGTAATATGCTACTTTTATAAAACATATTAAGTTTGGGGAGCATCTCTGTCAACCACAAATGTTCATCAAAACAAATTCTCTCAATATTCATGCCACAATTTGTCCAAATCACAAAATCACACCATTTTCTGTTAGAAATTGCCATCTGTCCCTGAATTTGATAGTAGTATGCATGGTTGCGTTTCAAACGAATAGTGCCAGAACTAGAAACTGTACAGAAAAAGTTTTTGTCTTTTGCAGCCTCAGTTGGTGTGGAATTTCTAAGTCTGTATGGACACTTAATCTCTAATAAACCATTGTATTCTTTACAATGGGGACAATACACTAACCCATCAGGACTTGCACCTAAATGTGGCATTTGTGGGTTTACAATAAAGCCACACTGCTGTACTGTGATTGGAAGATGCATGGTTTGCTGAAAAGATACATAACTGTCTCGAGCTACACCCTCAAATTTCCGACCCCATTTTGTAGCCGCTGTATCAAATTGAGGCACATATCCTAGTAGCACTTTCAGCAAATTATCTGGGGGAGTGTCATCCTTCCTGCGGACTACTGTTCCAAATGAAGATGAGGTTAAGCGACCTTTCCTTACATGCCTCCAAACTGAACTTAAAGCCTGCTCTCTTGTATTTGTTTCAATTGCTTTTGCATCATACAATGTTACTTTTAATGTTGAGAAATACTCTTCAAAAAAAGAACAACAAACTGAGCTAGTCAAATCTACCTTATCGCTGTACATGAAGTTAACATGGTGTAGCTCAGGGGGTACATAATTTTCCTTGTTCGCTTCAGGTTTATCAGGTTCGAAATTTTGTAGCCATGCAGCATGTTTGTATACATTTGACAGTTTATCTCTAAAAGAGTTCACATTTAGCACAGGGACCTCTTCATCGTGAATATGTTCCACCTTCTTGGTTCGCTTGGTCTTCTTCCACTCAAACTTCTGAAATTTAACATCCGCAGCCTTAACAGGGGAAAGTTTTCGCTTCCTGGGTTGACTCCACTTGCATTTCATTGATGTTGAAGCAAATTCCCCGCCATTTCTCTTCACTGTCATATCTATCATAGCAAATAGCAATGCTGCTATGTGGTTGCAAGATTCACCCGACCTAAAAAAAAGATTGTAGGCCTTTAGTTTACCAATAATAATTAATAAAAACAGCTATTTGTACAAACATTCAATTTCACGCTTCATTTGTATTATCAGAATGAGACTATAAAACATTGCATATAGATTATTTCAGCAATTATTATAAAATAAGGATCTGCTTTAATGTCATTGATTCAATTACAGGTTCCAGTCTTACCTGTGCCAGTGTGACTTTAAAAGAATATATATTTATATTCTTAGCAGATTGTTTCCACTCACCCAATTTTGGTAGGAAACGACACAGATGAGTTGTGGGTGGTTTGGTGGGAGCTTCTCGGTGCTATCTGAGTTAAGGGGCATCAGGAAGCAGATTTTTGGGCGGTGCTTTCCTTCACCCATAATGCATTGGGCTACAACACTGAGACCGACAGTCAGTCGTATATATGTGAAATAGCCCTGAACACGCGTTAAGCCACATTCAATCAATCAAATCGATTAGATGAACCATTGGCCCACCCATAGCTAACATGATTATTTATGAACATTGCTATGATAGCTTGTTTTATATGCTATTTAACTTTGGGCCTGTTTATCATGGCTGGTCTTGGTGGTAGGAGTTCACTGTTTAACTGTTAAAGGACAAGTCCAGACTTTTTTAACCTAAACTTATATTTTTATTTTTAACGTTTATTTTGAAAAACATTTAAGCGTGTGACATTGGGAACCAATAAACATAGCCGTTAATTTCAAAGCCGGTAGTGACATAAAAAAACACAGAGATAATGAGGTAAATGTACCGGTCTGTACGTCTCCCAGTGAAAGCGTCAACATCTAAAGCCAACAGCGGCAAAACACCAAAGCTAAACTGTGCAGAGAGGCATTCACAACTAGACGGGTATAGAAGAGACCTGGTTTATCGGGGATTTTTTACGTCTCAAAAAATTAATTAATTAATTAACAACAAATTAATGGTTATGCTTTATCAGTTCCCAATGTGACAGGCTTTAATGCCTTACAAAATAAATGTTTAAAATAATAAGATTAGGTTGAAAAAGGCTGGACTTGTCCTTTAAGTATGATCAGTTCTATATCTTGGCAATAACTACACATACATGTAAGTGGTTGTTGTCTTTTCAGGATGTGCATGTACATGTAACTGACTCATGACAACTTAAGTTAATAGCCCATTGAAAACTTTTCTCTGATAGTTAATTTTGAACAGGATGATTTGTTGACATATATATTGTATGCTATTAATTGAAGTAAGCTTTAGTAACACATACATATAATAGGGGGGTTTCGTGGTATGACCTTACAACAACAGAATGATGTCCCTTTGTTATTAGATGCACTTTATTGCAAGCTGGGGGCAAACTGCCTATACTTTAACATAACAGGTTGTCGTTTTGCAGAAAAAATGTGGTTGTCAACTTTTTGCTTTTGCAAAAAAGAATACATGTAGCTATAGAAAACCATTAAGTTTTAATAACTTTTATTTCATTACCTGCAATATTGTTTATTCCACCCATGTTAAACACTTTGAATTGGCTCCTTTTGCCAATTTTGTAAAGGGAGGTCACTCTGATGTCATAACTTGAAAGATCTACATGAATGATAGCTTTGTCTGAGTGCTCTCTAACCCACAATGTTAGGGAAATATTGGAGTAAATTTGTTAGTTTTTGTTTGTCGAGGATAGTTTCCTTCACCCATTGGGCTGTCCTGCATTCATACATGTACAAATAAAATAAGTACCAAGTAAAACATCAATCAGTAGTTCTTGTTTATTTGATTGATTGATTCATTCATTCATTGGTGGGTATTTCACTTATATGATGACAGATTCTGCAGGACTTAATATGGTGAAAATCAGAGAGGAAACCTTATAAAAACCACCACCATTACAGGGGTCGAAATATCACCTGTCTACCTGCCACTGACAAGTAGATTTCACAATGGACAAGTAGAAATAAAATCTACCTGTCACATGAGAGATGAGACTAGTAAAAAGAAATGCTACCATGGTCATGTTGGTGTTATCTTGTATAATAAAACTAAAATGTATAAATAAATGAATGCCTTGTTCAAGTTAGTCTAACTGGCGACAAGTAAAATATATTTCTACCTGTCACATGTCACAGGTAGATGTTTTGGAACATTTAGACCCCTGCCATTATAGCCAGAGTCACTTTATGTGATTCTCTCATATGCCTAAGCAGGTCCTCTTGTCGACTTGAACTCCTGTGAACTCCTTTTTTATTAGCTTATAGATTTAAACCAACTGTATTAGCTAACTTTTTATGATGAATTGAATGTCATGCATTTGTGTTCCATGGGCATTCTTGAAGAGCAACATGCAATGCCAAGTCTTTTCTGTTACCGGTACTGTAAGAAAAAAATAATTTAATTGAAAAGTAGCACAGAAAGACTATAATGACTTGTTTGTATATCTAGGAAATAGTAACACGTGAAGCAGTAGATTGTTGGTTGGACAACAAATACTTCAGTTTACAACCGTATAAGGTATTACTATGCTACGGTCAAAGGTTATGGGAGTTCATATAGAGGTCACCATCATTTTTTTTTATACTGCACATCAAATGGTTTTACTGAACACTTATCATATTGCTTTATAAGATTAGATAGTTTTTGGCAAATACATGCATGGTGTAAACCCCAAATATATAATCTGTAAAACATTTAACATGTTTAACACCATACAGTGGGAGTTTAATAGGTGCATAATTGCCTTTTTCACGTGGACAACAAACACTTCAGTTAACAACCGTATAAGGTATTACTATGCCATTTACAGACACCTAGTATTATCACGTTATCTTGGTGTGTTCTACCAAGTAGAAATGATAGAAAAGCTAACCATGCACCTTAATGTACAGAGTACATGTAGCAATGTTATTCAGTATATTTTGTTTATTGGCTACAACATCAAGGGATATGGTACTATTGCTATCAAGGGATATACAATTGGAGCTCATGTGAGAATGAGAATTTTTGGGTAGTTTACAAGAGCTTCTTGGTGTGTTATCCTGTTCTTCGCCCTGCCCTGTCTTTGATGTTGCCTGTGATATCAAGGATGGTTTCCTCAACACATAAAGTTGGCATGTGAAATAACATTGAGTTCATCGTAAAACCCCAACCAAGAAAACAAATATAAACTAATCGCCACAAACAGCATCGTAAATCTGCATTAACCATGGTTAATTGTCTAGAACATCAAGGGATATGGAATCAGTGCTAAGGGATATAGAGCTCAAGTCATATTTGAGAATTTTAAAGTAGATATTGGGTGTATGTCTTTGGAACATGTTACTACATGTATATAAAAGTAAGTATCCTACATTGTAGTTTTCCAGTCACAAGTTTTGCCATTGGCTTACCATTTAATAAGCCGATATAATTAACTGGTAGCACATGACAACATTGTATTGTTGTTATCCTGCATGCTATTTGAATATAAAAGTTAGCTACAAAGTATGGCCTTATACAGGGTGGGTGGTTGGTGGGAGCTTCCTGATGCCCTGGTCTTCACAGAGTTAAAGGGCATCAGAAAGCCGATTTGTAGTGATGTACTGTTTTGGTTCTGTTTTGCCTTTGATATTGCCAGTGATGTCAAGTGTGGTTCACCATTTGACTGTCATATCGTCATATAGGTGAAACGCCCCTGAGCAAGACATTTAACACCAAACAATCAATCAATCAACCGTATATTGGTTGTGTTACAGGTATAGATATAGTTAATATAATAATAATAGTAAAATTCAAATGCTAATTATTGATTTATTTCATGAGGATGACCCACAGCTGTCTGGACCCTATAATCTTTTAAAGTGAGCGTACAATGCCAATGCCTTGCTGTCTACCTGAAACAAAATTACATAGATTCCTGTCTTTGTACATGTACATGTATACTCAATGACATTTACAACACTTTAAAAAAAATATGTATACACACTCATCTTTTAGCAATTGCATGTTTATGGTTGACTCTCTATCTAGTGTTGTGTGTTTAGATATTACCTTTGCAATGATGCAGGTCGCCACCAACTTATATTTCAATTTAAGTGGCAAAACAAATCTTTTTCGTGGGTGATTGGTACATGTAGGAGCTTCCTGTACCTGATGTTCGTTACTTGGGCATCTTGAAGCTGATTGGTTGTTGTGTCCTGTTTTGCATCTCTGGAACGTGTTTCATAAATTCTGCAGGACTTGATATGGTGAAAACCCAAGAGGAAAGCGTATAAACAATAATTTTGCCTTTTTGTTTTTAATTGCCTCAATATGAAGAGAAGTGCTAGAGTTTGTGACTCCACTGGTGTATTTGATTGATTAATTGGTTGGGGTTTAACGCCATGCTCAGGGATATTTCACCTGTATGATGGTAAAGGGTATGCCAGTCAAATAGGTGGAGGAAACCACCATTGATGTCTCCCGCTGATAGCCAACATCAAAGCCAGGACCATGACAGTACATCACAACAAATCGGCCTCCTGGTTTCTTCTTAGCCCTGACAGCACCAGGGCATGAGCTCAGAATTCTGAAATTTTCATTATTTTATTTAAATATTTCCTGTATTTGAAAAATTAGTTCTAGCAGATATACAGTACTGATCCTATTGGTGAGGGATATGAATGGCTATTTCTTCTCTTCTACTTCATACTTTTGATTATACATTATAGGAATGGGTATTTTCACTCATCCGGGGAATAATAATTATATACAGAAAGATAGATCTGGTCAACTGGGCAACAATAATCTATAATGTACAAACTGACATTGTTATGTCTACCAGATAACTTTGCATAAGGTTGTTTTTATACGCCCGCTTTCGAAGAAAGTGGTCGTATTATGTTATGGCACTGTCTGTCTGTCCGTCCGTCTGTCCGTC
>JAVFBY010301087.1:0-16995 GCA_034781015.1 Tonicella lineata
GTCTGTTTATATTAACCCCAAAAAACGTGGCGCTCAGGACTTATGTAATTCTGGAAGCTTGGCGCCGAAAGAGTTAACCACTTCTGTTAGATAACAACTTTCAACGACATTTAAAATATAATTGCTTTTAAATGCTATTATAACACACCTTTATACACTGGGAATAAAAATCAAAATTAAACACAATCCATATTACCATTGTATATTCCATTCACCTGACACACAGGTATATTGACGACAAGTCGCCCTATGAAAGTGCTTACCTTAATTCAGAAAGTATCAAGAGGTCCTGTAGGCGTTTGCAGCAAGTGCTAACCAAATTTCAAGGTTTGAATCCAATTGGGTTCATGCACATTTTCCCTTCTAGATTTAATTGTATCATATAGATTATATCCATTTGGTCAGGAGGATCCACTGGTTTTAGATGTACATGTTAAACAAGGCAGGTCAAGCCCTCTGAGTTAATTGTATATGTTTACTTGACCAGAATGATCCTGCTGGTCTCAAAGGTACAGGTAGATGTATACTAATCAGGAAGCAACTTCTAGAGAGATACCTCAGAGGTACATGTATACCCACATGACTGTATAGCAATCATACAATAGAACTAGGAGACTACAGCCTATTGCTACATGTACATGTATGTATTGTAGATAAAATGCACCATTATCATAGAAACAACAGGTGTTGACCTATTAAAACGGCATAGAAGACTAAAAGGATAATAATCCAGTTAAATTGTCTTTTATTAAAGCAAAATGATTGATAGATCATATTTTTTATAACAACATTGTATTGAATTTATCACATAGCAGGACAGAAACAAACAGGAGTTAAACACAATGTAAAAGTATATTATTCCAAGGACAAATCCATTGTACATACACAATCAAAAATAAAAAACAAAATAATTTTCTACTTTTTTAATAATTATTTTCACTAACTGATATTGCAAATTGCAAGTTCCATATTATTGTTTATAACGAATAAATTTAAGCTGTATAAATAGAGCTAGTACAAAACAGTAAAAAAATCTATAAATTAGTGTCACAATTTTAGTGAAACGAACAAATGAAGAAATTACTCCAAACGAAACACCAAATTAGCATTGCTTAAGACTGGACAGCCAAGGCTGACTTTG
Source organism: Tonicella lineata (assembly GCA_034781015.1). Classification (NCBI taxonomy): domain Eukaryota; kingdom Metazoa; phylum Mollusca; class Polyplacophora; order Chitonida; family Mopaliidae; genus Tonicella; species Tonicella lineata. The sequence goes on from JAVFBY010301087.1 coordinate 1,142, forward strand.
CTTCCTCAGTTTACTATTTATTTATTTATTTTTTGTCTTTTACAAAGTCAAATGTATAACTGTATTGAGAGAAGTGCCATGTGTTATGTCATAGTCTATTAATAGTTGGTTGTGACTTGTGACTCAGTGAAGTAATAAATAGAGCAGTCTATGACTATGGTAGCTATAGGGCCTTGTCCTATTCCGTAAAATAGGGCTATGGGTACTGGTAGTACACATACCTCTTCCAAAGGAAGGAGTGAAATTACAAGGGCTTAGGAAAAGGGGTGTCCATCTGTCCTTTGGACACCCTGATTTTAACAATTGCCTCATTTGGACACCCTGTTTTAAGAAACTTTAACATGCAGGAGAAAATTATGAAAATAAGACACCCAGTTACTTAAAAAATGATGGAAAATGAGACCATACTTTTGATTTCTGGCTAAGCCCCTCATTGGGAATATGATCAGTGACAGTGACATTCCGCTAGTATTCTTGCAATATATTGATACTAGGTAAACCTTTCCTTAGCGGATGTTCTTCGGTCTCCATTAACTGTCGTCAAAACACGATCCAGAGGGAGCTTTCGACTTTAACGTTTTGATCAAGCACGAGTACTGTCAGAGTGATTATTCACCACTCAGCATTGGCGAAAAGTTCTTCCTGGATTCTGTTTTGGCAACTGTGAAATGGTGACCCGAGAACAGTCAACACTATGGTAAGTTTCACCTAGTATTGCCTATACACCTAATATTTTGCCAGATTATCGAAATTTTGCCAATCAAGTTCTTTAGCCGTCCTTAGTCAAAGCCTTTTTAAGGTATACATGTGTGCATATATTACCCATAGCCCTATGATATGGAATAAGGCTTAGTCCAAGTCTATGAAAACAGGTTTACTTTACTCTATCCCGGGAGAAAATATTCACAGTAGAGAAAACATATTTTGGTGAATACATTTTTTAGTATGTTTTGAAGTTTGATCATGTAAGTTATATGTTACTAGTATTGGTCTACGAAAAATAACATGTACATGTAGGTCTACTTGTTTTTCCTGTTTTTTTAAGTCATTATTTAAATTTGACTAGTTAGAAGGGACTTTGGATAGCATACATATCCTTTGCATCAGATAATTGATAGGCCGACAGAGTTGTAACCAATCCTCATTAAGAATTTATATACAAATAATTAGTCTACTAGCTACATGTATGTAGTTAATTCCATTCCTTGTTTGTTTTAAGAGAACTGAATAGTCTATTATTTTCCATCAAAATTTCTTCAAAGTTTTCTTCAAAATAAAAAAACTTGGTTTGGTATTTTGGTAATGTTAGACTCCTCACCCAGCTTTAACCCTTTTACAGTTTGGAATGTCAAAGTCAGTTACGTCAAGAGCATGTTATCACAGAAAAATAATCCTGCAATAGTCTTGTAAAAGATTGGAATACAGCTTGTGATAACCACTTGGGTTTAAAAACAAATTCCTAGGCTTAACCCACTCTAGTTATTATCAGCTATTATCTGTATAAAAAGTGTAAAAAGTATATGTAATACAAAAACAAAAGAATCATCCCAGTTTGAAATTAATATATCTTATGTTAACAACTTTGTATAACAAATAAATTCCTAGCACTAAAATCAGCACTAGTTATCAGCTAAGCAAAGTGTCAAAATGTAATATCAGCAAACAATACTATAACAATAAATCTACAAAAAAGCCAATGTCTGTGTGTCTAAGTTACATTGTATACTAAGCTGCCACAAGTGGAATTGATACACACACAGCTTAAACAATTATACAATAGACAATAGAACAATAAACAATGTGTGGAATACTTAATGTGGACCATAGGGTTACATCTGTGTGGTATCAAATGCAGGTCTGCCTATAATACCGGCAGGTAGTATGTTATACCATAGTTCAGAAAGGGCACAATTTGGTGTTATATGGAAGGCAAGATAGCACTGGACTATCATAAATAATTCCATATCCAGAAAGTTTCCTTATCTTTTAGACCAGGATGGGACCATTGGAAAATAAGCAGTTCCCATCAGAGAAAGAAAAGCACAATGTTGTCAATTAAAATAGTTGAAATTTAAAAAGTCCCCAACCCATGCCATACTTTTTACCTGAGTAAACTGCTGCAAGGTTGCTGACAAACGGCCTTCTATGGAAACCCCTGCATTTCTTTATATTTTCCCCTGTCTGAGAAAATATACTGGGGGAGCCTTACAATTTATCCCCACTTTAAATAATCAAACTTGTTATTTCAAGATTAAGAGAGGCTTTCAGGAAACGTAGATACAATTCAATAGAACAATATATTAAAATTTTAAACTACATATATCTTTATTTTAATGGTAGAACTAAACAAATGAAAATCAACAGTTAAGTTGAAATGAAAATCTCTTTTTTTTGGGTGATTTTATATCTCAAAATATTTACCTCTAACTCATATGCCATTAGTGAAAATATATTAATGGTTTGCGCTAGAAAGCATTTGTGTCTGAGAATGGATTTATTATAAATATCACAAATGCCCTGAAGAGTGTTTAGCGTCCCTGAACCTAAGCTTTCAGATGTGAACAAAGAATCACAGAGAGATGTACTGCATGACATTTAATACCAGAACTGTCAGATAGTCAGAAGTGAGAAATGAGTATTACAACATTATCATAACTGTCACTAAAATCAAGAAGAGACACTGACCAGGCCACAGATCGCTTTTGATATTTAACTGGTTAATATTATAATGGACGGGGCACTTAACGTTGTCAGTTGTAGCAAACATTTCAAAATGCTGTCAGTGATCATAAGAGTAGAGATTGTCAGATAAAGGGGGTTATGTCTGACAGGGTCTGCAACACTGTGTGCCATTCAGTGCCATACAGTTAGCTGTAGGGAGCAAGGACCCAGACAACTGACCCGAATTGTACAAATACCCAACAGGCCCCTTATTGAAACTTAATAAAAGCCCTCACTGGGCCAGACTTCATAACGCCGCATGTTCTTACACAATCAAGCGGAAACCTGATGGCATATGAAGAGGGGCTAGGATTTGAGGATGCCAGCAGAAGATTGACAGATCAGAATGGAAGTCAACAGTGGTTAGACTTCCAAAAACTCCCCTCCCTAGCCTCACTGATTTAGATTACATGGCCATATTTGAACTGTCAACACAGGAGAGGGAAAGAAGCCAGTCCAAGCATGTCATATCTCTTCCATGTGTAACTGATGTACCAAACAGAATTACTTCCAGAGGGACAGAAAGAAATTCATAACTGCCCCATGGACTTTCAGTAGATTTTCACCACCTTAATTCTTTATCAGACAGAAACCAGAAAAATAAGAAAAACATCAATTACTTCCAGAAACGGCCAAGAATTCATGAATGCCCGGTGGACTTCTGTTCAGCACCTTAATTCTTTAGCAGACAGACAAGAGAAAAAATGTGAAAACGTCCATGAGGGATGTTAGGGGTTGTAGTGGCTATAATAATTGTCAGCTGGGCTATATTAAATTGTACCCCATCCTGCCTATGGTTCATCTCTTGGGTCATAAGAGGCACTCGACTGTCAAATCAGGATATTCAGAAACTGGAAATATCCTAATAGTTAGAAAATTAAAATCAAAAACTTCTACACAAGAATTTTAAGACTGCCTCACTGATCTGAGAGTACATCGGTATCATTGGATTGTTAGTTTTGGGTTTAACACCATACTTAAAGTTATTTCACTCATATCTCAAAGTGCCAGTCAGGTAGACAAAACTATCCTCAACATTACTGTCAATCAACAAACCGGGCCAGCACAAGACTGCACAACAATGATGCCTGTTAGCTCGGAAAGCACTGGGGCACAGGAAGTTTTCGCCAACCACCCGTCTGAGAGTATATTCTATGATAGCCCTGCAAGGTTCGAGATCTGCTCTCTTTAACTGCCGACCACCAGAAGTGCCTGGCTAACTTAAATCTTATATTTTAAGGGGAAAATGATGGCGACCAAATGACTTGGAGATCGCTAAATTGGTGTGCTAATTAGTTCTTTTTTTTTAAAGTTCAAAAATTAAATCAAATCCATGCCGTTTCTTTAAAGAACAAATAAATAATTTTTTTATTTATTTGTTGAGTTTGAAACAAAAGCCCCAGAGACAAAAAGTATCATATGAAACGTGGAACAAAAACAAATAAATATATTGTAGGACATTTCCATTCCGAATTATTATAATATTTATAGTATTTCTATAGCTTCTCGATTTAGATTCACACTGACAAGACAATTTAACACTGTTTTTCAACAGTGCTATTTTAGCTGACACCATAATGGACATAAAAGTACACAGTTCTACCCTTTGATATCAGTGACAAGCTAGTTCCTGGCTAATCTCACTGATACACCTTGACCAGGGCTTCACACTTCAATACATCAGGCACTGGAAAGGAAATACCACATATCACACAAAACAGGTGTGAAAAATTTATACATTTTATGACAGGAGTTTGATCTTAAAAACTCTATGTCATCACAGCATAATGTTAAAATTTACATTTTAACTTCCATATTTTTATATGATAAATTCCAAGAAAAGTCACACCATGACCACATTTAATAGTATAAAAGCAGATCTACATTCCAATAGTAGAAATGTATGTGTAAGATTTTTTTGGATAAAAGAGTACATGTATTTTCTGGCCATTATGTGCATTTTATAAATTTTTCTGTTAAATTTTCTATCTTTAAGGCACAAAGTTGGACTTGCAGACCATGTGTCATTATAATTATAATCAGTAATGTGAATTCTTTATGAAATTGTTAGAAGTTACATTCAGCATTTGTCTGCAATAAGTGGAAATGGTGAGACTTGGTTGTGAAAGAACTATGTTTTATACGTAAATGTATCACGGCATACAGAATTGTGGCCATTTTGAGAGATGGCCATTTTATTTTAAATTGGAGAATTTGTATTCAAAAACAGTCACAGCCTACATGTACTGCAACAAAATTAACCAACAAATTTATGCCCAAAATTAATTATTTTTTTTGGTTGTACATTGCTTGATAAAGTGGCTTTCAATTTTCCTTGGTGTCTCAAAATTAACTCTATCAAGATCTGTCATAATCAATTATCTGTTAATTCCATTTCATTTTGAACAAACTGACATTTTCTGTCAGCTAAATTTTGATTTGTTAGTTTAGACAAAAATCTGAAAATATCATAACATTAAATGACTGACACTATAAAACATAATACTTCCACCATATGTTACTGTATATAAGTCAAGCATAACAAGAAAGGGAGACAAAGAAATGTAAGAAGGGAACATAACAGATAAAAGCAAAAACATCAGACATGCTATGTGAATTAATTGATTCCTTTGTGTTTAATGGCATGCTCAGAGGGGTATTTCGCCGATATGATACAGGCTTTGTAGAAATAATTAAATTAAAAAATGATACATACTGTTAAAATTGTATCCTATAGAATAAAGAATAACAACGTCCGTAATTATGAATTTTTTTTTATAAAAAGTGTATACATATCCAAAAACATAAAGGCAGAACAAAATAAGTTTCTTTAAGTTTTTGAAGGAGGACATATACTTTTTTTATTCTATTAAAAAACAAATCAAATAAAAAGCATTCCAGAAATAGTTAAAAGTGAAGGGCAAAGCTTTCTGTAAATACTTATTGGGGATGACAGATACAAACCAGTACAATCCAAGATATAAAGGACAGTATGTTAAGTTCCATAACCAGAACACCCAAATGTTGGAGGATTGAAGGCAGCTGTCAAGTCACTCAGAAAGACAGGGACATGGGTATCAAATACCAAACAGGCTTACAGCAAATCTCATAATAATTCTATAAAATTTAGTTTGGACTTTCTGAACATCCCTTTAGTAAAAAAAAATGACTGATTTAGGTTATGATTGGGTTTATGGGTTTGTTTTAACTTTAGAATTAACATTCTTGTTTACATGACAGGCTTACTACATCACACTAGCGGAAAGACTTCTAAGTAGAACACCACTTGACGTTAAAATAGCCGTTTTTAGATGACAAAAATGAGATAAGCCAATCGTGCACCTAACTACATGTACATGTACCTGAAGCCGCTCAAATCAGCACCATGGTACAGGATTGTTTGTTTGTTTGATTGGTGTTTAATATCGTATTCAGGGGTATTTCACCTATATGAGTACGGATTCTCCACTTCTTAGTCAACCCTACTTAATATGGTGGAAAACCGGGAAGGAAACCTCAGAAAAATCACCCCTGCTATTGCCTAAGTCACCTCTCCCTCTGTACCTAAGCAGGTCCACTGGGGGGGATCAAACCCGTGCGGTACATCGAAGGGGGATCGGTAGTCATGCCAGCCAGACGCTCTAACCACCAAGCCACTGCCCGGACCCCCCATGGCACAGGAACCTCTTACCTACAACCCTAGGGGTAGAAATAAAATATAACCCCATATACACCTGATCTAATGAGTTTATTGAGCACTTTGCATTCAGTCACGGTTTGTTTGATTGTTTTTTTTGGCTCTACTCGGGGTTATTTTACTCATTGACAGTGTACAAGCACATTGAATGGAGGAAACAACCTTGGACCTCACTGGCCACATGAAAGACAGGACAGGACGAACCTAATGAAAACCAGGACAACCACAAACTGGCTTCCTGATGCTCCTTACATTTAGCTCTGAGTGCACCAGACTATAGGAAGCTCCCACCAAGTTCCAACCACGCATATTAAAGTTGGGATACTATTAAAGTATCATGACACAGGTTTAGAGGTATATATTTTTATAAATGCAGAGAAAGAAAATTTAACATGCCTCCAGATTTCAACTTCAGATTTGTTATCATTGCAACTTTCAGTCTTTATCCTGAAACCTGTCTTTGCATGATTTCAGTTTCATATTAAACAGTCCTTATATCAATAATCCATCAGAAATAGGAATCCAATAATACATGTAGACCTTTTCGATTGAAGCTTTGACACCGTCACACCGAAGACGTTTGATCTTGGGTCACACTCATATAACTCCATGGTTATGTTACGCCATAGTATCGCAGTCAATCGTGATGTTAATCTAGCTGGCTCTCTTTATTACAGTGTTACGTAACAATGAAGTAATTTCAGTGCCATCAAGAATTGAACAACGGCGTCAACGTCAAAACATTAACCGAAAAGGTCTATTACACAGTCATGTAAAACCTGACACAATAACCAACAAAATATGTTTTTAGAGGGCTATTTAGGGGACAACAGGGACAAAGCGCTATTAAATTTGATCCTGGATTAGATGAGGTTACACAATGTTGAAGGTCTATCGCTAATCTGGTATTATTGATTTAATCTGGTATTTGAGGGAATCCTCCTTCATGGACCAAGTCTTGGTCCAAATTATTTTTCATTCAAATTGTTCACAGATTTATACTATTTACATGGTTATTCTCTCTCCTCTCCACTCCACAGAGCCATGGTCTCTGTCACACAAACTTTCAATAACAACTGATGATACTTTTCAACAGATCAAATAACCTCACACTGTATGCACTAATGTTATTCTAGGACTTTTAAATTAGAGTTTCATAACAGTTCTGAAAAATGTTTGTTATTTTTTTAAAGTTTGGGGCTTAACCCATAAAATTCCAGGTCCATTTTCGGAAACATCAAAACAATGGCTCAAACACTAAATAAAAAAACATTTCCTATTATTTACCTTTTAACATTTGTATGAAGTCAAAGGGTCAAACAAAACACACAGAGGACAAAAGTGCACCAATAAATGTTGTACAGTTCAAACGAAAAAATAAAACAGTGATACAAATATAATTTATTTGTACTTAGTATCGGATTTCAAGCTTTGAAAGTATGTACAATCAGCAACAAAAAGACTTGCATGCTCAGTGTTTAACCCTGTGTTTAGGGGGATTTCACCTATATGTGAATCAGTGATGTGCCAAAATGAAATGAGCACGTGGACGAAATCACCCATGATGTCACCAACAGCATCATACATGTAGACAGGACAGGAAGGAAAGGACATCACAACATATCGACTTGCTGATGCTGCTTTGCTGTGAGAGCACCAGGGGCGATTGTTCAAAAGTGTATTAACTTTCAACCATTTTTTGATAACGTCACATCACGATGAGCTTCTTTGTAACAGAGTTCATTTAAGTTCTGCTTAATAAAGTTAATACACTTTTGAACAGCCAGCACCAAAGTACCAGGAAGTTCCCACTAACCACCAGCAAAAAAAAAAAGGATTGATTGATTAGGGTTTAACGCCATACTCAGGGGTATTTCACTTATAGGACGGTGTGCCAGCCCTATGGGTAGAGGAAACCTCCGTTCGCGTCCCTGGCAACATGAAAGACAAGACAGAAACAGAAAAAATAAGGAACAAAAAACGACACCCCAAAAATCAACTTCCTGATGCCCCTAAACTCCCGCAAAAAGAGGAAATAAACAGACAAAAAACATTGTAAAAATGACTAATTACATTGTTTTTATGAAACTTCTATCAACAATGGATTCATCAATGTGTCTAAAAAAAGTGTTAACAATTAAACCATACTTACATAACAATCAGTGAAAGCAGTCTTTTAAAATTCAACCTCCAAGGTTCACAACTTAGTTCTCCTGTAAACAGAAAAAAGAAAAATGAACATGACTCATTCATGCCTAAAAGCCATTGTTTTTTTCTTCTTCTGTTTTATCTTTAGTCTGCCTTTCGGTGTTTTTGTTGAAATAATCTCAAGGTGAAAAATTACAGACCTGTTGTCTCGTCTCCACTCCCCCTCCCTCCTCCAAAGTACCCCTCCTACCCTTTCTTACCCACCCCATGCCTAGCTATATTCTGTGCGAGATTCTAAATCGTATCATCTCTTCACTTGCTTCCCCACCATTTCTCACTATTTAGAGTGACAACATATAAATAAATAACAAGTCCAGATAGGTTTTCTGAGAATCTTCCCAGACAGCTATGACATTACTGTTCCTTTTTATCCCTGACACAACCAAGACTTATGTGGTAAGTCTGCTTAAATAACGAATCTAAATTCCTTGTTTATCTGAAAATGAACAACTTTAAAGTAAATTTTTAACTATTAAATTGAGCTGTTACTGGAGCGCCCAGAGGAAAAACTTGAAGAATGGAAGATCTCATTGATGAGAAATTACATGGCAAAATGTCACAATTTGTATAATATTGAAAATTGAAAAAAGCATTTTGTAAATCAACCGTTACAAACACTGTATATTAAACTGTGGCATAACTAAGCCAAAAATCCTAAAACCAGCTTTTCCAAACATTCAAATGAAAAATGTTATCACAACAAAATCTTTTGACAAGTCAGTCGAGTCATGCAAGACTTTTTCAGACAGTGTTAAAAATGACGTCCATTTGTCTTAAGGAGTAATCTCCAACTATTTAGATTAAATGACCCGTTTAAGAAAGGCATGCTCATAAAGAAGGGCAGCAAGCTACATAACACAAGACACCCGTTAGGACTACTCTCCTAAATAATTCCACCACTTTAGCGATTTCCTCTGTAGAAATGGATTTCGGCTCGCACCAATGTTACACAATTTGAAGCCATCTGGAGACGGGTGTGTGAAACATGTGGTAAGAGGTGACCCCTAGAGCCAACTGCACATCAATTAGTAAATTACCACAATGTGTCTTTCCCTAGGGTTGACAGTTGTAACAAAAACTGTGACACAGCACAACAATTCAGCAGCCTAATAGAATGAGACACTGCATCTCCGGGTCTAGCCATTCAAGCTGCCTCACTTGTCAAAAGGAGTATTTTTTTTATTTTGTGTTCAGACGATTAAATTGCAATGGATAAAATTAAAATAAATTTAATGTCAAATGCCAATCAACAGGGACACAGTTTAAATTAAGAGCATTCAATACCATACATGTATTTTTTAGCAATGCTTACATTTTCAATAGTTTTTTGTTCTACATCAACACAATATTGGATGGTTACAATCAGCTTTAACCATAATTTACAATGCTAAAAAATCTTTTTTTTACAAGCTTTCCTCGAAATCAATTTTCACCATTATCAAAAATGAGCATTAGTTTCGTGACTGGATGAGGTTTCATAGCAATTAGCAACAAACCGTACTGACTAAATCCAATCAATAATACAAATTAATGATCATGCAATCAATTTACTGGTGGACAGTCATGTCAGAAATCAAGGGGTGACAAATGACTCTCAAAGAAAAGCCCCAAGGGGTTGAGAATGGGCGTCTGCAGCACCCAGGCCCTATGTAGTCATTCTAAAGAAAAGTTAACAAAGGTAGAAGGCATTTTCAAAGACTTGACTCTTAAGGCTTGATGTGCAGGGCTTAAGGATAATCAGTAAAATACCCCACGGCGAAAAGTTTTTCACAATGGTAAGGCGCCGAAGATGGCATCAGCAGACATTCCATGACTTAAGAAAATATCTGTTCTTCAATGTTCCAGATTATGGAAGAGCATTTTGAAGCGTGGTGATGTCATGGTGGGACTTTGGTAATTGATTTTCTTGAGAATTCTTCACAAATTAAGCCGACATCTGCTTCAATTATTGAAACGCATTGTTAATTTTATTCCATGTTACGTCAATCTTTCTTGTTAATTGTTCTCTACTTCCTTCGTTATAGTGGTTTTGACGATAGCCTCTTAGTTGTAGCTGCCTCTTGCTGTGCCGTTGCTCGATGCGACAAAAATCAACACAGGCTTTCTCTAATCATTTTGGACTGACATCAATCATATTCTCACAACACTGATAAAATAATTTAGCTTGGAATCTCCTTATTTAATTTTTTTACTGGCGACTATTTGCCGAGGATCTGAAAGCTTTTAGAGCTTAAAAAAAATTCCAGTTTCTTAAGGGGATAACCAAAAAACTGGAGGATAAAAAATGTCTAGCTTCATTAAAACTGGATTATTGTCACATAATTCAACTGTGTATATTAATTTCCAGGATATAAGAAAATAGAATACATGTATGTTTTAACTTTTAAATGAACATATCAGTTGTTGTTCTATCCCTTTATACTAAACAGCAAACTGGAAAGAAAGATGTAAGCTTACATTACATTCTTAAAATCTGAAGGCAGACTCGGTCCAGAATTGATCCCACAACCCAGTAGTTATAAATCAGAAGGCACTTGGTCACCAAAACATACAGTATGTAGTTGACTTGGAGCCTCTGAATTACCTAGCAGCATTATATATGTATATGCAGTTAAAAAGTTATAGATTTACTTACACAATAAGGGAGATAACTTTTCACTAGCTAAATCTGAACCTCCACAACTTTTGACACCTACTAAACCCAGGCCACCTACAAATTAGGGTGTTGGTGTAAAATAGTTGTCACTTGTTATGCATACTATACACATAATCTTAACAGATTACAAGGATTACCCTGTTACATATTACACACAAAAAATCACATATTACACACAAAAAAATCAACACACAAAGAAACAACTTGTTACATGTAGTTGCTTTAAAATATGATGCTCAAATGTTACAAGCACAACTGCCAGTATCAATAGCTCTATGATTTGTGGTCACTACATCAGCATTCAGCACATTTGTTTCTTTAACAACTATTTCAACTTAAACAAAACCTCCCAGATGCTGAATGGGTACCAATCAATAAATATGGTAACCCAGCAGATTGATGGGGAATATACAGTAATACATTCAATAACATTTTGAAAAAAGAAAATAATTAATGTGAAATGCATTTTAGCATTCAAAGTAAACTAATAACTTAGAATATAGCGGTCACCTTTGAAAATATCCATTGAGCAAAATTCTGTTTCTGCTTATTCCAATACATATCTGTTGGGAATGTAGCCTACATGTAGCACCCAAACTGACTGATCTCTAGTATTGATTATATAACCAGACATAATTAATAGGTCCAATAATGTTCCAGTAAAGTTTGAGAGCAAAACCATGTGTTTTACCACTCAATTGCTTCATGATCATTAGGTGCAATTATCAATTAAATACATACCTAATTAAACACTTGGTGTAGCAGTGCACTTCACTTCTCAGAGAGTAAAGCCCTACTAACTGGTAGAGTTGAAGTGAGACTAAATCATTGGAATGACCGTCTCAGGTGAGAAGTGGGTATCCACCTGTTACACCTCTAATTGTCATTTTCCACAACACCTTTGTAATGTTAAGAGTCTCTACTGTGGAAGGGTGTAAGGGCATTAAAACCTTCCCTTTTGAAACCAGGTACCCTTTCCTATTAAATGACACACTTGTCCCAGACTGTCACCCCATGTGGGCATACAAGGCATGCTTAGAAAGCTGACTAATTACTAATACCCCCAAGTGTGATAACACCAACAACAACTTGACCACATGAGGTGTGTATTTGCATACATCATCACATCCCAGCTAATACCTGAATGTCAATTGACCCCCTCTATGATTATAAACAAGAATACCACACATAACTTCATCAGGTAAAACTGACACTACATAAGTGGAAATAACTTCCTGTGACGGAATTGTTTTAATTTCATTGTTATTTTATTTAGTTTGTAAATATCCATAATGTTTCTGCCACTGAAGGTAACAAATTACATGTAACCTGTTGTGAGTCAAAATAGCAGAATAAATGCAGTTTATTATTTTTGTCTGGTAACAAAAATACCATTCTAACCTTGCTTAAAATTAAAGAAGAATTGACATTTCTTCATAATTTGTTAGATCATGGACCTTATAAATTTGATACTGTTGCTATAGTTATCAAATCTGGACCAATGAATTAAAGCTGCGTCAATGATAAACCAGAAGTTACTATCCATAAAGCCGTGTGTTTGTCTCATTTTCTAAATGCCTCCAGACAAGAAATCTGACCTTCGTTTACAAATCATTCTGAACACTGCATACAAAGTTTCATTTTGCTGCTTAAAAAATATATATATTTTTTTAATGACGAAACAACAAATTCCTCTGTAGAATGAATAAATTGCTACACATATTTTTATCACCACTTTGTTAACTGTCAATTTTTTAAATATATATATATTTAATTTAAATCCAGCTTTATTTTTTTACGCTTTAAATCTGTGGACTAGGGCGAATCAATGTTTCACTGTTTAAAGTTATTTGCTTATTCTATTCTAGTTTTAGATAACAGTTACACACATAGACTCTACAATAGATTGATTTTCCCTTAAGTTGACAGATATGAAAAAGAAATCAATAGAGTAAACATGTGTTTTTAAACAGTCCATAGCAACGATAAAATGATGCCTTACACTTGAACCGTAGATAGGTCAGACAGGAAGTGGATTCAAAAGACGGGCACAAAAGCAACCACTTTTAACAAAGACCTCTTTTATCACATGCCACCGAACAAAGAATAAAAAGGAAAAGGGTTGGTTAAAAAAAAACTTTCTTGGCCTCAATAAGCTTATCCGTTCACTTGATATGCCATCAAGACAAGCTGTGACACTATATATGCTTTGTAAACAAGATTATATAAAAGTAACTCTGATCTATGGTTATGACCATAATTTAACTTCATTGGGAAATGAAAGTACATGTAGTCAGTCTCCAGTTAAGAGACGAGTTTGATTGGGTTCACTCCTGAACCTCTGACACAGCCATATAAGTGAAATACCCCTGAGTATGGCATTAAACATCATCAGCCTCTCTTGTCCAGTTAATTGATTAATTAGTGTTGAACGCCATGCTCAGGGGTATTCCATATACATCAAGAGCCAGGGTGGAGAAAACCACCGTTCAAGTCACTGGCAACATGAAAGACGAGACATAAAAGAAAAAAAAGAGGAAAAAAAAAAGAGAAAAAAAACCCGACACCACAAAAAAAAAACTCTTCTTCCTGATGCCCCTAACTCCGGGAGCACCAGGGCATTAGGAAGCTCCCAACCACCCGCTGTCAGTCAAAGGAACCAGGTTTAAATTATATTCATCATAAGCTGGTTTTCTTTTTCTACATTCATTAAACAATATGGTCATTTGAATCTTGATGTTTGAATGAAAGTTTAGTGGAAATAATAAGAGCTTCAGGGACACAGAAAGTGAAAAAATAGCTGCAGCCTCCGAAAATGTTACAGTTAAGAGATTTTTTACAAACATGGTACACCATGGTTTGTTTGTTTGATTGATTGGGGTTTATCCTGCGCGTCGCCGTGCTTAGGTGTATTTCACCTATATGACGGTGTGTCAGACCAATGGGTGGAGGAAACCAGTACTGCCCTTGATGTCACTGGCAACATAAAAGAAAGGACGGTGACAGAAAAAATAAACCAGAAAAAAACCATGGCACCACAAAAAAACAAATCTTTTTGATGCCCCTTTAGCTCAGAGCACCAGGGCAACAAGAAGCTCCAACCCAACTATCCGCCAGATACACCGCCGCGCTGTCTATCTGTGACAAGGAGATATCATCAGATAGTGCTATCTTACTATACGTAAGTTAATAACACATTTGTCACACACAGGGGAATGTAAAAATAATTTAGCAAATTTGAGAGAAAAGATTGAATACAATAGTTTTATACAATGTTTAGTTAATCTTATAAATCATATCCTTATTTGGAGCCTCAAAATTATCATAAAAACAGATAAAATCAATCTTTAGCTAACATATGCCGTAATTCTTTTGTTTGTTACATGACTGGGTGAAGCTCTAAAGTCATCTTAAGGGTAGACCAATTAACGTGTTTCTATAATTAGACTTCATTTTAACTTAGTTTGTTTTGTTGTTTGTTTTCATTTGTCCAGAGCTGGCATAGTTCCATGTTATGATATATATCTCAATTACAAATGAAACTGTTTAGTTTAATTACCATATAAATCAATCCTGCCTGAGTAACAAAAGAAACTTAATTTCCGTTTATTGTACGCACACAGAATGTCATGAGTATGAATGCTTTTTTTTAAATGTGTTAGTGTAAAAGCCATATATAACTAATTATTATATGTGTTAAACAGTTAAAAATAAAATTAAAGCCAAATTTACATGTAATTACTGTACATTGTAACTAATAGCTCTATTTTCATAGGCTCATAGCTACTAAAAGTTTTAGAAGACAGGAAAAACTACTTTCAACTTATTTATTTAAACCCACACAGAGACTTTAAAAAAAAACTGGAAATATTTTATGAATAAAATAGAGGAAGTTAACTGACAATTGTAAACAAAAGACTTTCTCAAAATGAAATAGGTTTATAATTTTGACAAGGTGTCCACGTAGTAAATAGCCCATTCATGCCGGAATTTCTAGATTTTTTTGTGTAGCCTTTAGGTTAAACGCTTTCAAATAGCATACTGCAAACCTATCCAGTTTTACAACAAAATTTTAATAATTTTTTTTAAAAGTTTTTATGATTTTTTAACAAAAATTTGTTAGGGTAATTCTAAAGAAACATTAATACGTTTCATGTTTTAGTTTGTTTGCTGATTTCATGAAATTTATCAAATTGTTTTACCACTCTTGAGTAGGTATATTATAAACAGTACTGAAAGTTATACTGGAGGGCCATTACATTTCATCTATAGTAATACACTTTAATGTTGAAAGCCCAGCATTAAAACACAAATCAATCAAATTAAATACCCAATGCTAGACATAGCAACTTTGACTGTTTGATTGCTTTGTTCAAGGGTAATTCACAAATGTTAATACGTGGGTGGAGGAAACCACGCTTGACTTTACTGATAACATAAAAGACATGAAAGGACAAGACAAAAAAAAAACGAACACCATTTAGGGACACCTTGGAGTTTGTTTGTTTGATTGGTGTTTAACGTCGTACTCAGGGGTATTTCACCTATATGACGACAGATTCTCCACTTCTT
>JAVFBY010301199.1:0-10269 GCA_034781015.1 Tonicella lineata
AAATTCAGATAGCAACGATTTTAAGTGGTATCAAAGTTAGTTCATAAATTAAAATAATACCGCAGAAATTAAAATTAGTTAATGTGTACTTATCGTGTGTGAGTCAAAATAAATCCGGGTACAGATCGAACTTGTCGTAAAACAGCATGCCGATCGGTATTATTAGGGCACTAGTTTTCGTCAATAGCTCCTGCTGTATTACGCTTCAGTGACAGTTAATACCGTAATAGTGACCGAAGAACATCGCTTACGAATAAGGTTAGAATAAATACGCACCTTTTGCGAGAATGAAAGCAGAATTTCGCCCAATAAGCTCACCTTACTAAGGTACGAATGTCTTATCGAGGCGAGTCGCTGCCCCTTATTCTTCCCTTCATTTTAATATGCTTTCCAGCGTATTTAATTTTTATAGTTTTAGTTATTTAAAAGCTGCCACTTAACGTACAAAGTTAACGGTGGGATTAACGAAAAGATCCTAACTTCTGCTTTCTCAGAAAAAAAAAATATAACTCATTTAATTCTGTTTTAACAGCAAAAATACCATATTTTGAAAGCGTATGTATCTTTAAATATTATATTCTTATAATGTTTTTTTTTTTATTCAGGGTATGTTTTACATTAAGGGTTGCGACAATGCTCACCTTAATGTCATATATAAAGATGATTTAACAATATAACATTCATGTCTTAATTTTAAGAAAATTTTCTTATTCTCTAACTTTTATACTAGTGATATTTACCTGAACTAAAACTTAGAACTATATCTTTAAATTAATTGATGTTGTTTTATGTAGCGTCTTGTGCAGTTTTGACGTGTGGATCAGCAGATCATTGTGTTGAGACTAATAATGGGGCTGTCTGTATAGGCTGTATTGCGGGGCACCAGCTCAATTCCAGTGGTGGATGTGAAGGGAAGTATCATTTTACACTCTCTTTTTTGTTTGTTTGTTTATAACGCATATAAAGGTGTTTGTTTGTTAAGAAAGTTTTAGTCTCACGGCGTTAACATCAGTTTCCAAATGATTACTTAAGAATATTGCACGTCATTGCTACTTTATTTTATTGCAGTCGAACATAGTAGAAATCAACAAAATTGTTGTAGTGGTAATTATTAAATATGACAAAGCTAGGAAGAAAGATAAATGTGAAAGTGATATTTATTTATTGATTCACAAAAAAAAACAACAGACTATAAAAGTCCAGTTACAGGCTTCGAAAAACACTATATACAATATACATATACATGTACATATTGCCTTTATTTCAAACCCTGACGGGAGATTTTTATTTTATTTAGATTCTATATGGAATTTTGATATTGCAACACTGAACAGAAAGATTAACTGATTGGTAACACATTTTCTATATATTAAGCTCATATGTTATATGTAAACAAATAATAATCACAAACTGTCGTTGGGTTAAATATATGCGTAACTACATTTACAGTCAGTGTTTTCCTGTTTTGTTAAAATAACATTTACTTCGCAATAAATAATTCACATATGGATTTCATATTTCATGGTTGAGAACAATTCCCCCCCTAAGTAAGAAGTGGCTTCTATTGGTTTAACAGTGGGTTGTCCCAGGGGTGCTGTCAATGGGTCTTCAATGTAAATGTATCCTGTGTTCAGCGAGAAAATACCCTAATTATTAATCTATATCAATATAACTTAGACTTTAGAAGAAGATCAGAAAATCAAGACTATTTTTTTTATTTGAAAGTAAATCAAGTTGTTAAGTATTGTATAAGATATGAAATATGACATACCATTTCCCATGTAGTAATTTTATCATGTACATGTATGTATACATGTATGTAAGGAATTCCTAACAAAAATGTCATTTTGTGAATGTAGTTACAGTATAAAGTGTAAACTAGATTTGGGACAGGAAATTGGACTTCTCCATACAGTGTGGTCACTGTTAAGGAGTCCACCCACTTCCTTTATGATCTACCCAGAAAATACACTTAGAATTACAAACTAAAACAATAGAGAAAGGAAAATTATCATAATATATATAAAAATTGCTTAGTTTATTAATATTTGTTTGTCTTTCAAAAATCAAATCAATAAGCCTACAGTACACTTTTAGTTTATGTTGTAGAACACCTGGCTTTGATGAAAATTATTTTTTTATTAAAAAGATTCTGTGAAAAGGAAAATTAGGTCAAAAATAAATATCCACTGGCAGCAAAATTAAGTGTGACATTCGAAATGATATTGAAATGTCTTAGCTTGTCTTATGAATTTGTTGATGTTGCCAGTGATGTCAAATGTGGTTTCGTACACCCATTGGGCTGACACACCGTCTTATACATGTAGGTGAAATGCCCTTGAGCACGCCATTAAACACCAATCAGTCAATCATTTTGATTATTGCAATGAAAAAGCTTAACACGTCAAATGCATAGAGACTTTAGATTTATCAATAATTTACTCTGGACAACTGTGCAAGTTGTAATTTAAATTTTTTTGCTTCCATACATACTTTTTGTATTACAATTCTAAAACTGGAAGGGTATTAATGACTGAAATATAATTGGATATTTAGCAATTGATGCCTATAGAATGATACTCATACATTGTAGGAGATTGTAAATAATGAGATTGCTCTATTGTACAAAATCAGATATAGATCAGTATGAACAAATGGCACAGTTGTATGTTTAGAGAGACCACTTCACATCTCATGTTGCTGGGGGAATTGCTACATATGGTCTACACAATAGAGAGATGAGAGAATGTGGGCCACTGCTGTCTGGACTGGGCCGACCCAAACCTGGTGATAAGAGGGACCACTGCCATGTACATGCTGAACTTTAACTCCTTCCCCTAATGAATATCAGAGAATTGTACTGACTTTTTTCTGCCCTTTTCAGTACGGATACATGGAGAAAGTGTGTCTCTAATCCCGGACAGCTGTGTTGTAAAGCTTTCTTGTAAAGCTGGCAGGAGAGGAACACTTGTCACAGGCATCAAACCGAGGCTAGGGTTTTGTCTTTTGTGTGAATTCAGCCTATATGTCTATCCTGCTGGTTGACTTGACACCAATCGCACCTCTGAAACTGATAGCTTAATTATTCGGCAGCTTTTCCTCTTTTAAATCCCTGTTCAATCTTCAGGTGTTATTTACATAAAAGAGGTGTGTCTCTGACATTACCTTCAGTCTACCTTCACTGTTGTCAAGGTGTGAACATTGATGTCCTAGTGATGTATTAATTAAGGGTAACAATGGGAAATAAGCACATCAATTACATTCATAGACTTTAACT
The DNA here is from genome assembly GCA_034781015.1 of Tonicella lineata. Classification (NCBI taxonomy): domain Eukaryota; kingdom Metazoa; phylum Mollusca; class Polyplacophora; order Chitonida; family Mopaliidae; genus Tonicella; species Tonicella lineata. The sequence goes on from JAVFBY010301199.1 coordinate 3,278, forward strand.
TTTTTTTCTCACATGGCCTAGTCAGTAGACACTAATCTCTTTCTAATATGTGGAAATACAAGTTTTTATTAAACAAGTCATTGTCTAACTAAGTAAAAGTGTTGTGACCGAAGTTCAAAAAGGCTTTAAGAATGTATTTGAAGACTGGCTTATTTCATACAAAATGAAATTTTAATATATATTTTCAAAAATCATGGCTTTAAAATATTGATTTTGAATACCTGTGTTTAAGCACGTGGACGTACATGTACATGTAAGTAGGCCTACATTAAGATACAGAGTGTGAATGCCACATTGTCCATACTGTTTCAGTAGCTTAAATTAAATGTGACATAAGTGCTCTTGCGTATAATATTGACTGCATCAATCTGCAACTACATGTAGTTGGTGCTTGTTCCCAGACAGTCGCATACATGTATGTTCTACTTTTTTGCTAATTTGGAACTGATCAAGATTAGTTCCTCGTAGTTGCAAGCGACATAAACGGTCCTACATTCGAGTTACATCAGGGTCTATATACAAGTTTTCAGCTCACATGATTATCTCCAAAATTTTAAACATGACTGACTTAATTCTATCGAAGTGCAGTGTGACATTTGCAAGGCTTTTTAATAGGGTTACAATTTAAAAATAAACTAAAATTCTTCATAAGATTGACAAATATGGACAAGTCAGACTTTCCTTTAAACTTTATTTTCTGATGTTTTTTTTAGGGTGACTTGAAGTTCTATCCTTGAGCCATTAACAGTTTAACACACTGTAATCAACAACAATAAAAGAAATGTTTGGTTAATCACTGCCTAATACCATTTTACATTAACAAATTCACACCACAGCAGTCTGCTATCATTAATACCTCCGCGCAGTCAGTGGTGTCTTAATCCGATAAATCCGGTGTGCACCTTTGAGATATTGTTGTAATCGACAAATCATGCCTTGTCGCGAAGGTGTAAGCTTTATAATACTGCCTAGTATTTTGAGACATCATCATGTTATTGTATCTTCATTGTTGTGTAATGCCATAGCCTGTTTAACACATGTTTAGCACATTTCATATGATATGTGAAATAATTTGTCTATACATAAGCTGCATATCGTCTGTGTCTATTGTTTTTGACAACAGTTTTTATTGATACCATACATACAATGTACTCAAATCTGTCAGCAATGAGCATTTAACGAACTTAAGCAATGTGAAACAGTCAGATTGACATGCCCACCAACTGTCATGCAATATTGATTTCTTACTTTCTATCATCCATTACACTCGCATCATGTCATGTGTCATATTTATAAGTGATATTACCTTAAGTACACTTAAAACCCCAAGCAAATAAACAAACTTATTAAATCTGCCGTCCGTACGCCTGCTAAGCGATATGTAACAGTTAAAGTTATTAGGGGCTTGTGTTCAGAAATGAGATGAAGTGAAGTGTCTGCTATTAGTTGGTATTAATACCTCGGGTTATTTTTCTCTTCAACACTGCCCAAAAGGCTATGTTTAATAATAAATATATGTTGAACATGATTTGATACTCGCAAGTTTGAGCATTTATATTTATGATATTAGTGGGTATTGAAATGGCTGTATTTCCCCCAGAGGTTTTGTCCCTGCTGAATGGAGTCACCTCATGTCGGACATACGCACGTGGTCAGTGGACTTAGAGGCCTGTACAAGTCAAAAACGGGCAGGATCCATCTGGGGAGGAAGGCGTTCCCATGGGGAGAATGACTATGTTAAAAACCCATCAGGATGCTTTTGAAAGGAAGTCATTATGGGCAAATCCGAACACAACAGGGCAGCCGAGCTACATGAATCTAAAGAGAGCTGGCCATTGTTCTTATTCAACTGATCAATAATAGTGGAGAGCTGTGATTTGTGGCCGTGGAGAAAACTGTCAGTAGCAGATCTCCGCAGAGCCGTTGCCAAATGACCACACAATCATTGCATCACCAGTCCTCTGATGTGTTTACAGTGTGCCGAATACAAACATGATTCCCCTCACTAGGTCACAGTGGGATCTGATCTCGCAATACAATGTTGTTAGCATTGATGGAACCTTCTATAATTTTTTTATAAATGTATTTGAGAAAGAAATATTTGCACATTCCACCAGGGCTCGAACCTTGGACCTTTGGCTAGCGTGGACTACTGAGATATTGAAGCATACATGTCCCCTAATCTTTAACATGTACATTGTATAATAAATCGAGATTAAAATCTATTGAAAGACAGGAATTATCTAGATTGTGAGTTTATTTTTATTAATCAAAATCCTTGTTCCAGGCGGAGATACATGTATCTTTAGAAATAACTGATAGTGATACATCTGAATGTGAAAGTGAATTAATACTTTTATTCCACTAGACTTACTAGCATGTTTATGATCCTACAACTCTTATTACTTAGAATTAAAAGTGACTTCTACTAAAATATGTGAATCTGTTCTTTATGCTCATAAAGTGTGAAATACACCTTTTTTCCATTTATTGTTTACATGTATCGGCCTTTTTCCAAAACAAGAAAGACTCAAAACTTTTCAAGATATGATTGAAAATGTGTTCAGAGGTACATGCATGTTTCTACTGACAGTCACATTTGATTTAAAAGACAAGGGGAAAAGATGTTATTTTCTGTTTGTTTGACAGATCGTTGCCCTTATTAGGTTTTTTTTTTGGCGAGGTTACATTCAATTATATGTATCTAAATCCGGCAGCTTTTCACCCTGATCCTTGGTGATTAAAGATAGAGGGTTTTGGAGGACTGAATAGGATCTTGCTTCAAGCCTGCAGTCTTACGGAAGGTGACTCCGAGAATTAGACGCTGATAATAATGAAAATTCCCCAGGAAAATGTCTGCTAACATGGCTTGGCATTTAAAGATCAATAAAGTCTGTGTTAAGGCACTGTGGTAACATTACATGCTGAGTGGTGTAATGGTGGAAACGTCATTGTTCCCTGTCAAATCAAACTCGGGCTTGAAAGGCAACAGAACCAACCAAGCATACCACCTCTCCTAAAATGACCCAAATAAAACAGAGCAGGCAAATATTCCACATTTCTGCCTGACAGCTTGCTAAGGGTAAAATCGTTTTTGTTTCGGACTCTAATGATCTGTGCTAATGATTAATTTGATTTTGGTTGAAGTCCTTTTTACTCACACCCCAGTAACAGTACAGAATCCTTTTGTTACATCCGCAATAAAAACCAGCGTCACAGTAGCGGACGTTTGTATTGTCTGGTGGAAGGTTGTCCCCAGGACCTCATATCAGACAATCTGACTATGCCATGCTGTAATAGACTAGCAACAGTTATTCCTTCATACATACATGTAGCACACAACAGATTGGACATGTTGTTGATGTTCAAGACATCAAATGGTTTGAACATTTTTGTTTCTCGTTTAAAAAAACAAGCTCCTATATACTGGTATCTGAATATCGTGTAATGTTTATGTGTAGACTATATGTTACTTGTAAAATAAATCTTTACATGTTGATCCACTGAACAGCTTATCAAAATAGAAAAATATACTGGAAAGACTCCTATTTGATTTTAAACATATTTTGGCTTCATCGATATTTCAACTTTAAAATTTATAGACCTGTTCCGTAATGTGAGAAGTGCCATTTCAAAAATGCATTATTCAAAATCAAAGTTTATTGGCAACATACATAAAACATCAGTTAGGTGTAATAAAATACTTGATGAAATCGTGAAATATTGCGGGTTATTTCTCTGCCTATTACAGAGCTGGCAATCTCAGTTATGGTTCAAGTTCGATTAGCTTTATCTTTAGCACTGGGATGACTGAAAATACACAAAACATATAGCTGATTTTCTGTCATGGCTGGCTCATCATAAAGGGATAGGTTTTCTGCAATTTTAGATCATCATTTTTGTACTCAAATTAAAGTTACACTAAACTCACAGCTCTTCAAAAACTACATGAAGCCATCATACTAGTATAATAAAGCCTTGATTAAATTACCTTTTGTTTATATCAACATCTTTTGCAGTAATGGGAAATAAATTCTGACAGGAAATTTAAGGATGAAAATTCACTAGGTGCATGAAGACTCAACACGACAAAATGGCAATTTGCAAGTTTGAGACTTGCTTTTCATTCACTTTCTCACATTACTTGCCATTACAGACGCCTAATAACACTATGAAGAAATGATAGAAAAAAACAATTGTGCATCTTAATAAAGTTTGAACACATGAATGATGGCTGTTCATTGTGATTTCCTGTTCAAATTTATTTTGCATTACTGTAAAAAATGTTGATCTCAAAAGTGAATATATCAAGGTTTGCTTTGATTGATTGATTCGATTGGTGCATTACGCCACATTCAGTGGTATTTCAGCTACGCTGTGACGGGAACATTTTCAACATTTAACATAGGTTTGCTTTGATGATTGATTTTTTTAGAACTGTCATAGTCACCCCTGGAAAATGATGCGACCGTGCGACCCACGGTCGCGTGAAATCTTATGTCAGGCAAGAAATTAAAAAAAATAAAAACAATTTTTTTTTTAAAAGTCACTGAATATCGATGGAAAACTGACAAAAAAACAATTCCTCCCCCCAAAAAACGAAAAATAGTGTTTTTATTTGTACATTTACTTTAGATTTTGTTAAGAGCCGTATTGACCCTACAATGTACATAGAATCTGGTGAGAAATTTTTAACCCGAAAATAAGCGGTCGCGAGAAATTTTAAATTTTTTCCAGGGGTGGTCATAGTTTAAAGGCCCACTCACCGCTAAATGGACTAAAACTATTCATATTTGAAAAAAAAGAAAAAGTTATGAACTTTCCATTTTTGCCATAAACTGAAAGTTTTGATTTCCTATTTTTCTTTAAAATCAAAGTAAAAGATTTGAATTTTTGTGGTACCATCAAAAATTCAATACACGCCACAACATGTGCCACAACATAACGATTACTGGACATTACTAATCATGTAGTTTAGCCAACACTGTTAGATACAAATGTCTTTGGCTGTTTAGAGGGCTTTATTGACTAATTACTACAATGGAAAACGTTGCATTGTATATATGGTAAAGATATATCATTTTGGTGATAAATAGTGTACCTATATGTATATTGTTTAAGCTTCCATCTCCTTTAGCCGTAAGTGGGCCTTTAATGTGATTTTGATGACAAAATTGTCGAAAATTACAGAAAACCTATCATTTTATATGTGAGTCAGCCATGACTGAAACTAGGCTGCATGTTAGTGTACATATTTTCAGTCATCCCTGGGCTAAATTAGCTTTTGTTGATTGTCGTGGGGGGAATTGATTAGTAAAAGATACAGAAGCCCATCATGTAGGGGTATTAGCCTGTATTCTGTTCTGTCCACAGGCTTATAAACCCCCAGTGGTAAGCTGTTAGGGGAACCAGGGTCCAGTTGTAAATCAACTAATAGTTTGAACATAAAATAATTAGAATCAAAATATCTCTAAAAAAAATGCAGTAATTAGTAATCAGTCTAGAAGAAGATGTATTATAGTTTGTTAACTATTAGGTGTGCATAAAGCACCATGGCCTAACATATCAGCAAATATTGAGATGGTAAAGGGACAAGTTACAATCCATGTATTTTTTTCCTCTGTATTATAAAGTTTGGAAACAATGTGAATTAATAGGGTAGTTGTTACCCTATGTTTACCAGAAGCCAATCTACAAACTTGTCTGATCAGGGCTTATCAACCCACAGCTCACTGGCTTCATTTTGTTTAATCATGGACATTGCCTTCACAGGATTTCAAAGTGAAATAGCTTTAGCCGGCTTTGATGAGGGGTGGCTCTGTTTGGATTTCCTAACCATTTTTTCTCTTTCTGTGCTTGTGAGCATGTACTGTAGATATAATGTGCCTCCATTTTACAATATCTCACTAACAGCTACTTATTGCCATATCAAATCTCCCTTGTTTATCTTGCTAATAATAAATAAGTCTAAAGTTACAATTTATACTACATCTTTCTTGTACCATTTGTGCTGTATTAGGCAAACTATGATACAAAGTCATATCATACAGAATTTAATCCAAACATCTACTGAAACAAACAAAACTTGCTTTTCTATATTTTTCTAGTATGGCCCGAAGTATAAGCTTTCAGAAAATATCAACCTTGAGAAAGTGAGATATACCGTATTAAAATAAAAATAAAGTCTGTAAAATCTTTAATGCTGGTCACATTAATTATACAGGGTGTATATTTAACAAACTTTATTATTATTTTCGCACATTATATCGCTCATTCTCAAGGTTGATATTTTCTGAGGTAAAGCCTATAGTTGTCTTGGTGTATAGTGTCAATTAAGCATGTTATGCATTAATAAAGAGAATAAAAAGGGTCATTAAAAAGCCACAGATTATATGCCTCACCGTTGCTGTTAACATTAAAGAGACATAATGTCACATTGTCACCCAAAATCAGGTACATCCATGTACATGTATGTTTACATTAATTGTCATAGAATCACAGAGTTATAGCCTAGTCTACTTATTTTTCTGAAGAAGCAGAATTTAGAAGCTTTTCTTGGCTAAGTGGAAGTTTGATGTAACTAAAAGTATTTAATTTAAATAAGATTATTCTTCCAGAAAATAGCTTACTGTATGATTGTTATTCATTCATTTCACATTATGTTGTTAGCTAAGCATTGAAATTACTTCTACAGTAAAGAAAAATTAATAACCCCCAAATTTTTGATGAAGGATATTTTCATACTTTTACATAAAAATTCTTGTCTGTTTTTTTCTAAATTTTTTAATGTCTTAAAATAATAAAAGATGAAAATAGTTTTTTTTGAATTTTAGATAAAGTATTAAGAAGTTTTTGTTTTAACAAGATTTCTTTCTCCTGATATAATAGTTTATCTTTGAACTGTATTTTTCTTATATTCAATTCATTGTCTTAACTTTAATAATAATTATGTCCAATAAGGAGTGCTAAATTGCCGCTAGCTACAATGTACA